>CM042327.1:28623169-28843169 GCA_023566125.1 Zingel zingel
TTTCCTTCCCACTTGTTTGAGGCAGGTCTGAGGCTCAGTGTTTTCCCCCGTGACCTTTTCACAAATTGTGTTTTCTTGCAGCGCATAACAAACAGAACGTGCTTGCTAGGCTTTGAAGTTCTCAACCCTAACATAGTGAACATAGTTTTAATGACACTTCTTTCGGTTGTCAGACTAAGGGCAGCGCTCTCGCCTCTCCGTGGCTTTCTGAGAGGCCTTGGTTTGATTGCGCTTTCTCTGCTGAGCTCTGAAAATCTGCTGCGGTTATGAGGACATTCATCACTCTAGCCTCAATGGCTTTAAACTCTTCCAAGGGGAAAGGGAACATCTATGGTAACGTCAAAGAACACTACTGGGATTTTTCATTTTGACAATCCCAAACCTTTTTTCTGTAGCCTACGACAATCCCTTAACCCTCCTGTTGTCCTCGGGTCAAATTTGATCCATTTTCAAAAAGTTTCTATATCAGAAATTTTGGTTTCTTTCAACCAAATTTTCAAACCAAATGAACGTGGATGGTTCCCTACACCTCTTCACAGCTGAAATAAATGATCAGTCCACTACTTTCATTGAAATTGGGTGTTTTTATTCAATTTCATAGCATTTGAAGAAAAAAAAAAAAATGTAACGTTCTTTTATCAAAAATGTCGGAAATGGGTTTTTCTTAAACGTGGGGGGGGGGGGGGGGGGGGGACGCAAACGTCAAAAGGTGCAGTTTAAAAAAAATCAACAAAAACATCTGGAAAAGTGACTAAAACGTTGAAAAAAGCGACAAAAGGGTAAAAGACGACCAAAATGTTGGGGGAAAAAAAGTTTTAAGTTTCAATTTTGACCCAGAAAAACTAAAAGTTGCATGGTCGACGGGAAGACAACACAAGGGTTAAATGAAGGTTCAAATTGTGTCTCTCTCTGTCTGTCTATATATACAGGGTGTAACGTCAGCATTCATCAGAATTATAGTGGAAGTGGGTGGGGTATCCAGATTGTTTAATTGTTTTGTCATGCCCTTCCCACTATATGCATAGCTATAGCTGCTCACATAATATGCTACATTATATCTTATTTTAAATAAATAAATACATTATTTACAGTACGCATTATTTGTATTCAAACCCCACTTTCAAAACAGATAAAAACACATTTTGGTTTGTGTACTGGAAAAATAGACACTTAGATGTTAAAGGCATACTATGTAACTGTTCCCTCTTCGGTCCCCCTAGTTCCAATGAGACAACCTGTAGGGGCACCTAATATGCCTTTTAAAGCTGTTGACGGAAATCTGAAACCCTTTCTTCATCTTTCATCCACGTTTAGGACGGTCCCTAACTTCAGTTTGACATTTTCCCAACTACTGTCAGCCTTGCAATGGGGCCACTACGCATCAGTATTGAATCCAGTTCATTCTTTATTTGCACTGAAAACAAATCTGGTGTTCGCTACACCTGCTGTGTTTTTAGCCTATAGCGTTGTATTTGTCTACACTTTGGCAAATCTGCGCCATGAAAAGTCATGCTGCTTTGTTTGCTAGCTCTTCCTGTGCACATTGAAAATATAACAATAACTAGATTATTTTGTTGCTGAAGAATAAGTCTGATTTTGATGGTTACGACCCATAGTGGCTTCCGTCGTACTGTATCATGTCTGTGTGTTTCCATTTGACTCAGTTCTGACTGGAAAATCAGCAATCTGGTGATGCAAAAAAAAAAAAAATGATTCTGTAAACATTTCAACACTGAGTTATGTGTTCTAAAGTGTGTGTGCATACCTGGCCCAAGCCCGACGGGTCAGGCCTCGGCGTCGGGGAAATATATTACACTACATGGTGCTTCTTTTTAGTTAAAATAAATACTGCTACTAAGAATTGTGTGACAGGGTAACAAAACTTAGTGCTTCAGCTTGCATTAATTGCGTCAGGCTCGGGGCGGTTCGGACATAAAAAAACAGAACCTGTCAGGCATATTTACTACTACCTCCCACTTGGTTCGGATTCGGACAGAAATATTTTCGCCCTGAGCCGCACTCTACTGTGCACACCCGGTGCAGGTGTTTCGAACAATGGCGACCAAGGAGCAACAGAACATAGACAATAAAAACAGTGACGCTTCCTGTCATCATTTCAGTAAAGTCGAGGTGCTTGAAGGGGATAAACCTTTCAAGCCAACGCGTTGTTCTGGGACATGCCACATAGGGGTGAGATGAAAGCCC
Organism: Zingel zingel; assembly: GCA_023566125.1. Taxonomy (NCBI): domain Eukaryota; kingdom Metazoa; phylum Chordata; class Actinopteri; order Perciformes; family Percidae; genus Zingel; species Zingel zingel. The sequence continues at coordinate 28,625,375 of CM042327.1, forward strand.
GAGAAGGGAAGAAGACACCGTGGCAGGACTGCAGCTTGTTCTTCTGTGTCAATCTAATCTGGATGTAAACACAGCTGCTGTTAAGGAACTCATGCATGGCTGATATACCAGTTGGCTGTGTGTAATGAACTTTGACCCAGCAATGAGCCTATTTCTGGTGAGAAATCCTTCTTCACTAGCCTGAGCAAATTGATTCCTACAGTATAGTTTGGGTATAACATGTCATTCAAAGGGGACAGGCTTCGACTATAAGGCAGTCACTTAGGTCTGCTGTGCTTCTTTCTCAACCCACACATGGACACATGCACTCTGGCACACCAACATGCCTGTACTATATATGCAGTCTCTTCCTCTCTCGCACATGAACGCCATGGAGTGAAATATTCATATTCTTTCAGTCCCCTCAGCATGCCACCTACATCGGACCATCTGGCCTTGGAGCACATAGCATGCTGCTGAGTGAACAAAGCAAGGCCATTACTGTAGGACCGAAAAAGAGAGCGAGAGAGAGAGAGGGCAGAAAAGATGGGGAATGCGGGGGGAGAAGTAGGGCTATGCAATTTTAAAGAGAGCTTGCAACACTGCTCAGCGTTTTTATCATGGAGTCTGCCATGGGTGAATGCCCCGAATCCGGTAAGTTTTCAACAGCATTTTGGGATGACATCATCCCTTAGTAAAAACAATGACTCACGGGCTAAGAACTCAATACCATGCCCCCCAGTAGAAGCATGGCGTAACATGTGCATTTTTTCTACGTATTCCAGGCGGTGTGTGATGTAAACATGCAAGTAATGGAGATAAAGCAGAAAAAAGGCACAAAAGATGGAGCAGGAAACGACAATACAGATCAAGTAGATAAGGATGAGGTAGTTAGAGGAAGGAAGGTTGGGAAATGTTTCTAAAAGGTGTAATAATAAAAGGAAAAAGAGAGCAAATGCTAAGAGCAGAGATGAAAGGATGGTCAGTAAGGTTTTCCCACGACGCTTCGACAACCGTGTGAAGTTCAAGAAACAGTGAGGCCAGCTCACAGCGAGGTCCGGTTTATCAAAACACAGCAAGAACAGCGTAACGTCCAAAACAAATGCAACACACAATCCTACAGCAACGTTTGCAAGAGAGCAGTGGTGAGAGAACGGGTCGGTTACCACCGATTTGATAAACCCTCAGAAGCCTCATCAGTGTTTTCTTTCGTGGCTTATTGGGTCGTTTGGCTCTATTTGCTCTGTTGTTTCGTATTGTTTGTGAAAAACGATGCTGAGCAAACACCACGTCTAATCTAAAAACACAGACGTTTGACAAGAAATGAAAGACTGTGGCCACTCCATGCCTACCTTCCCAGAAATCCGGGTTTATCTTGTGTTTAATTCACAAAAAGAAAAAAACACAACGGTGCTGGTAGACAGCCCGCAATTGATGTGAATAAATAAATAGCTAATTAGTTGAACTCAGCCAGGAGCGGAAAATCCCCGATCCCCAAAAGGCCGGAGCACACAGTCTAACTGGAGTCAAACTTTGCCTTTGATTGATTAAGGGAAATAATAATATGCACGATTTTTATGGTTACCGAAGGAAAAGTAAAGTGTTTTGCAAGAGAGAGCAATGCCTAAACTGCACTCCCACATGCTGTAAGTGCATGTCAGATGCGTGCAAGCGTGCTGCCGCAGGGTGAGAGGCCTGCGTGGAAGCACTGTCCTCAGGGTGGATTTGCTGCTGCTTTTTTAGATGAAACTTGGTTTTGGAAGGGAGAAGAAAGCATCCAAAATTCAACACTCCAGATTGATAGTTACATTTGCTGTCTCCCACAACCATCAAAGGTTTCATTCCATGGCGAGTGCAGCACTTACTCATCCAAGGAAGACCTTAAAACATGTGCAATTGAAAATAAGAAATTGGACAGATAGGGTGCGATTGTGATGGAACATCTGAATGGTTTAACTTCAAACTCATTCTTTCCACATCGAGAAAAATGTATCAGTTTTAGTTTCAGTCTGCCAAATAGTCCCCAACCAGCAACTGTTTCAAAATAAAACATCTTTTTAGAAAATGGTGTAATTTCTCTTGCTATCCGTGTTGAGAACCCAATTATTTTGAAAGAAAAACATGGTGTTAGATAAACTAAAGTCCCCCAAATCTCGACTAGGTCCTTCATATCTTACCACACAGGTAAGAGACAGAGAGAGATGCAGAAGAAGCATTCAAGTTCAAACATGCTGTAGGTTGAAACACGAAAACTGACAGGAGCTATAAAATGTTCTGATTTATACAGTTTGAGTTGTGCTGTGCTCAAGAAACTTGCCACGAGACGATCAGGATCACTTTACCAAGAAAGGCCAGAGTGGGTGACGAGGAGGGCAAGGCCCCCAGTAAAATTAATGAGGGAGAAATTCATACGAGGCCACATAGTTTAACCCAAGGCTGACCTCTCAATTCCTAAGACCTCACAGCAGATGAACAGCACTAATCAAGAGCTAAGATTACTCACGGTTAAGAAAGATACCAATTCCGAACAGATTAGGCTATGGTGAAACCCAATATGAATAGATTCTTTTATTTTAGCAGCTGACAGAAAATAAGGGCAATGAGGGCTTGAATGACTAAGCCTCTCTGTAGCTGAGATTAGGCCTCCCATCTCGTCATCCTTGTCATGGCTACGAATGACTTTGCTACCAAATAAAGGGGTTTGGTGTAATTGCTCATCTTGTTCAGCAGGATAGGTGGGGAATAAATGTTCAGTTGGCGAAAAGTTGGAAGGAAGGCAGCATGTGTTCCCGAGAGCAGGCACCATGTGGTTTGTGGTAACTCTGAGGAGGGAGATTATCTGTTTGTGCCAGCTCCACATTTCTCAATGTAAAGTTTGGGTTTCAGGTTACCAGACAAGGTGAGAAGGGGTTTTGTAATTCAATTCCCGTGGACACGCTGCACTTTTTTCAAGTAACCTAAACCACTCACTTTTAATCCTTAAACAGGCTTGGCTTGCACCACTTTAGTCAATCAAGTTTATTGCCGTGAAGGTTCATGACGAGGCTAATGAAAAGAGGAATAATGTGGTTTGCAGTAAACGGCTTGGTTACCATTCTGAGGTTCGTCCCTCACAGTTAAGAGAAAGGTCTTCCATTTTTAACTCAAGGTTAAAGTGCCCATATTATGCTCATTTTCAGGTTCATAATTGTATTTTGAGGTTGTACCAGTATAGGTTTACATGGTTTAATAATTTTTTTTAAAAATAAACCATATTTTTGTTGTACTGCACATTGCTGCAGCTCCTCTTTTCACCCTGTGTGTTGAGCTCTCTGTTTTAGCTACAGAGTGAGACATCTCACTTCTGTTCCATCTTTGTTGGGAGTCGCACATGCGCAGTAGCTAGGTAAGGACTACTAGCTAGAAGCTAGCGCTGCTAGCGGTTAGCCACCTCATTCTCAATGGAAAAACACTGCTACAACACACACGAGTTCACCCTAATCTACAAAATAAATTGTATAGAACTACTTACATGTCCCTGTTCTGCAGGTATTCCACGCAAAATTGGAAGTGTGCCCTCGTTTAGAAGCCTCCCAGCTAATCCTGCCTTGTACTGACTGAAGTTGGAGAAACAGCTAGCTGATGTGGTATTAGCTAAAGTGGTTAGCACACACCAAATGTTTCGGCCGATGACGTAGACAGCCGTGCAGATTTTGAACAGCTCACCCAGAGACTGAAGGCAGGACACATTCAGAAACCGTATCTCACTCAAAACAGCATGGATGGGTTTTTTTCAAGTTTGTATGTGTGTGGAAGCACCAGAGACACAAAATAATCCCAGAAAGTGTTTTTTTCATAATATGAAAATGAAGAATGCATTACAACATTACAAAGAGCAACATATTACACAGCTCGCAGGTCCCATATTATGCTCATTTTCAGGTTAATACTTTTATTTTGGGTTTTTATTGGAGCATGTTTACATGCTTTAATTTAAAAAAAAAAACAATGTTTATATTACTGTCTGTCTGAATATAGCGGTCTGAAATGTCATTGCAGCCGGGGACTGAACACTGTAGCGGCACTTTCTACAATATGGGAACTTTAATGAATACGCACATCATTTTGAGTGTAGAGTTGAGATTTAGCCTGCAATCCGGACTAATCTATGGACTTATAAAATGCACATCTGGGTCCCTACAATTTGTCCAAAGCATACACAGCTCAGCTTTGAACACTGACATCTACCAGCAGTAACCTTCTACAAGGTTCAAGACTCCTCGAAAACAGTTTTATAATATGCCAGTTCAAATTGGTTTTACATGAAATATATAAGTGCTAATGCCCAAAACCACAATCCATTTCCCAAGTAAAAGCTTGCACTAGGGTATGGGTTATGTAATGAGAGTACTTAATTTCTGATTTATTCATCTCTGTAAGATTTTTTCTATTCGGTACACTGTTGCAGGAAGAATAAAGAAATGAGAATGTTGCTATCTGGCTAGAAAATATGCTTACTGTGTCTTGCAGCTGAAATAACAACTTTAAATTGTAGTCTTGTTGAATGATAATGGTGCCAAGCCATGGCTGAATGGTAAAACATGGCACTGCTCTTGTGTCATTCTTCTATTTTGATGAGTGGCACCAAAAAACATTACTGACAGCAAGTGGTCTAAGTTTTGAATCTTTAAATTCAACCTCTGAGACACTGTGGGTTAGTACATGAATTAAGATGGGTCAGGAGGAGTGTTGATTAACTTTCTGAGGGGGGTGGGGTGGTAGGGAAGCAGAACTTCTTGAATCAGAGAAGTACTCAAGAAAAAGAATGCTATATTGTAATATAGGCCTCCGCAGGTTTTGTTTCAGATCTGACCAGGCAATTGGATTGGTCAACTAGATATTTATAACATGCTCAAATCAGCCTGACAGCACACCGTACTCACTAAAATAATTACTCTGCCAATTCCATGGCAACATCAAGAGTTGAATCAAAAACTGTTTTTGAAACATTTTCAGTCATTATAAATATATCGCTAACCACAGTGGAACACACAGTAGCTCATCAACATTTATATAAAGTGATTCATCAGATTGATTGAATGAGTTAGTCTTATTTAAGGTTGGGTATCGCTAAAACAATACTTTTAAAACGGTGCAAGTGCCTGAACCGATACTTACCCTACTTAAAAAATAGGGTAATATGGAATAAGGTATTTTACAATAATTTTGAATGCACCATGAGGCTTACTAGTTTAAAGTGAACGCACCATCTGTGTTGTTTTTCCGACAACGGCAGCTGCAGACTGTTGAGCGTCCCGCTGTTGGAATCCCCTACAGTGAAATACAGTCACCCTTTACACCGTTTAGCTGAAGGCAGAAGGCATTTAATTGGCATTTAATGCTCTGGAGTTATTGGAAATGTTTGGATCAAATCAGATGTGCCAGTGAGTCACTCACATGGCTCTATGTTAAAAATAGCCTACATGTAAAGTTTGTGGACGTAGTAAATAAATCTGTTCATATCAAAATAGATCTATATACTGTATTTATAGTTACAACCTGATTGAGCTAGCAAGGCAGTTTGTGTTTATACTATGTGTTGTGTTTTATTCAGTTTGTGAAATCCCATGATCTCTATTAAAAAAAGATCTCTACGTTCAAGCGCCTCAGTCCTGACCGCATAACTGTCCTGCAGATAATGACGTTTAAGCGCCCTCACGTGTAATATTGCTTATTACTATCACACTGACGGGAAAATTCACAAAGAATGGATTGCGGCCACTGATGGCACCATTAATTGCCCGTCACTTGCATCCGCTATCTGCCCCATCTCAAGGTCTGATTCACAAAAGATATTGTGCCAATGATATTACAGTGAAAATGCACGGCCATAAAGTTTGAGTGCAATTTGACCTTTTTTTGCGTCTAATGGCAATTATCCTTCCAGACAAGGAATTTAAACGTGACAGAGAGATTTAATATCCCGTTCTGTCAGTGCTGCTGGTGGGCTTCAGTTATCAACAACTCTCTGAAGACGCTAATAATTACACTAACCCTAACTGTGTTTGGCTATTAAAGTTGACTACATTGACTATTACACTGTTTCTTATTGTCTTATTTGTGCAGGTTTAGCGGCCACAAAAGCCGCGCAATCCTTTTGTTAACTGGCTTGCCAGTGTTTGAAAATGCTTCAGTTGTGCTGCATGTTTTCAGTTACAGTATGTTGCCAGCTGACCTCCAGCAAACGGCACAGTCATGGCTGGCTGACATGTTTCTGACCTCACAGTGGGAGAGGATGTAGATGAGCAAAAGGAAGAAGAGGGAACAGAGCCACCGCCCACTCTCAGGCTTCCACTGTGTCAAATGTCCATCGGAACAACTCTGTCTCAGTGTTTAGTTTTCTGGGTTAAAGGTCAAGCTGAGTTCTATGTATTTTCTGTACCTAAAGTAAACAAAGTGGACATTTATAGGCAGATGCATTTCTCAGGATGATTTAAAAACACAACAACACAACAAAAATCTATTAGCTTGAAGGCCATGCGATAGCATTTATATTTTATTCATCAGATGCAATGCAGCAATACCGCAAACAAAGATTTACAGCAAATGGCAGTCCAGTTATCTAAACCATATCTTTGAAAACTAAAAAGTAAACACTCAATAGTCAATATCTTAAACTGCTGCTGAGTAAATTGCCATCATGAATCATTGAAAAGATGGCCAAAACTATGACAAACTAGAGTTTATTCAATCACTCATTCTCTCAAAAAAGGGTGTTTAGATCAGTTTTTGGTTGTACATTTTTTGCAAAATAACAGTCTTGGGCTGAAGAAAAAGGGTGTGCAATGCCAGAATAGTAGTCAACGTGGTGTCAAAGTGTCAATTTAAAACCTTTAATTGCACGCTGTGGATGTTGCAACAAAAAAACCGTTCACTTTGAGTTGCACTCAGGGTGAATAGACCTTGAGAACCTTTCTGCGAACTTGACTGAGTGATGTCTACTGTTGTGAATAAAACATTTGCTGCTTGGTGGTTTTCCCTCCAAAATACACTTGACTCATCTCCAGGAGATGGTGGGATACTATTCCCCACAGACCTTTAATGGAAATTGATCTTGGCACATGTTTGAAAGACTTGCTAAAGAGGTACGTCATTTACACACATACTCACTTTCTGTCTGTGAGAACATGCTCTCTGCTGTCCACGTGAGCACGGCTATAAGCCTGGGAACAAATGAAGCGTCTGGCCGAACTGTGGTTGCTCCTAAGCAACCGTCTCAAAGTAAACTGAAACACACGGGTACTTAGTTACCAACTAAGCATGTGAGCAATGTATTTCAATTGAAACTTCATTTATGAGAGAATGTTTGCCCTGTCCTTCCTCAAACTCCTATTGGTATGAACATTCACACAAAACGCCAACAACTGCCTACAGCTGGCCACAAAATCAGGCAGTGGAGTGTTAATTACCACAATAACATTAGTTTCTGAGTGAACCATGTAACCAGCAGAGACAATAATACTTGAGACTATTTCAATTCCAAGTCCAAGTTAAAAAATCATTAACATAGTAAAGGCATAGTTTGACATTTAGGGAAATATGCTTATGTGCTTTCTTCCAAGAGTTAGATGAGAAGATTTCTATGATATAAGATATCTGCAGGAGTTTTTTACTACCAGTCAAGGCAATGCAAAGAACCGGTGTAACAGGTGTAACCTATTGAGTTGTTTTCAGTGCTGGGGAGTAAATGAAAAAAAGGTGTGAAAGGTGGAGAAAAAAAAAATGTGATTCTTGAAAATCCCCCCTTTAATGTTGCCTCAGAGGGGGAGAACATTACTCATTCTCTCTTCCCACCCAAGTTTTCCAAGCTGATTTGGACCAATACTGTTTTTGGAAAAGAAAGAATTTGATCTCAAAGGGAGTTCCTCTGTTTTGCCAAAGGCTTAATGGTTTCACAGTTTAAGATTAGGCCTATTCGGGGTGTCAGCTTTGACAAATTACTCTCAGGATTTTTCCAATGTCAAATATCACCCCACTGCTAACCGGCATGTTCAGAATCCCCAGACTGGGCATGGCCCTCACTTTGTTCCCCACCCTGTCACCGTATCACGCTAAATAATTGGCCACGTATTCAAAGAAATATATGGATTAAGGGTAGGGGGAGAGGTAATATATACTGTCGCTGGATCTTAGTATTACCACTTCAGCTCAGAGGGGAAGCAGCAGCTTCACAGAATCCAGCCAAAAAGTTCAAAGTTGAAGCACACACAGTTCTCCTCTTCCCTGCAGGAACTGTGGTCTCGTCCAGCTGCGCTGCTGTGTTTGAGGGCTGTGTGCGCTGCAAGTGCATCCAACAGTGTTACAGACAAAAGAGCACTCCCTTCAAACTTCTCTTGGGAAACGGCGGATGACTTGGCTAGGTGTGTAACCCATCACACACCCTGCTGACAGGCCAGTCAGATCCAGCTACACGGCTGTACATCAGACAGTTGCTCTGTGTGTGTCTGTGAAGTGACCTCGTTGCTTCTGCTTATCAACAGAGTACAACTTTATGATTCATTTCCAGGACAATTTTTTTCTGTTCTACAGTCCATTGTGGTTAGCTCTGATGTGAACAAATGTGCTTTTGTCTGACTTTAAGCACTGTAAAACCATTAGCGCTGTGTATTGGCAAGAATCTGGCGATACGATACGTATCACGATACATGGGTCACGATTCAATATATTGCAATATATTTCGATACTGTGCGTAAGGCGATATATTGGGATTTTTTTAAAGTATAATTTTAGAAAAGCTAATATTTAAAAAAAGACATGTTCATAAAAGTCAAAGAAGTTTACTTGGGGTAAACAATTCCAGGGTTTCCCGCAGAAAATTTGTTAGTTAAGGTGGTAGGGTGGGGTTTGCCGTCAGACCGGGGGGGGGGGGGGGGGGGGGGGGGGGGTGTGTGTAACATTAATAAAACTGGTTGTGCTTTTGAATAGGGGTGTGCCAGTTAGATACTCAGGATTGGTATCAATCCGAACTTTAAAAATTAACAAAAAAAGAGAAACCTTTTTGCCACAACATGAACATATTATAAATAATAAATAAATAAACAAATGACATTGTGTACAGGCTAATATTAAACTAACTAAAATACAAAGGAATATAAACAACAATGACTTTTTAGTGAAAACTGCATAATGACACAAACCTTTAACAATAAACTGCCCTGTTGTCAACATTGAACTAATGAAGAACTAACTGAAGTGAAAAGGAATGTAATTGAATTGCCTTGTTGCTGAAAGGTGCTGTAGAAGTAAAGTTGCCTTTCCTTACACCCTCAGCCTGTCAGTCAGTCATCAGGGCATAGAATCCACTGTTGTGCCTGCTTGTCTCAGAGGAAGTGTAACCTCAACAGCACACGACCGCTTTCGCCTCACCATTAATATCATATCGCAGCAAACGCTGTCTGTGTGGAGTTTTGAGAGTTTGCCCGCACCTCTGCACACGCGTGTGTGTCTGTGTCGGAGCTCTGCTCTCTGTCAATATGCAGACGCTTTTGGAACCGAAATTTGGCACCGAAAGATAAAGATAAATATTTTTTCGATTTTAACAACGTAGATCAAGTGGCAGGCTGGTGTTGCTAAGGCAGTCCACCTTAGCTGCAAAGTGCTACACCCCTAAAAATCATAGACTGTAAAAAATAATGGACGTAGCATCGGTGACGTCACCCATTGGTTTGTTGACTGAAGCTAGCAGCCATCTTGGTATTTTGGAGCCAAAAGTGACCATATTTGGACAAAAAGGCAGAGCTGGGGAGGATGACGCAGCAAAGCCAGTGTTGTGTATGGTTTCAATGGGGCTGCGCTAAGCTAAACGTTAAAGAGGGAAAGTTGTCGATTTTCAGCTCTTCTGACGCGAGTCATCCAGCGGAGTTTTGCCAGCGTGTAAACGCAGACATCCGAGTACTGGTCTACCACAATGGTAGCGCTTATTTTTCCAATTCCACTTAGAGTGGCTTTAAAGGTGAATTTGTTTATAGAGCTGCAACTATTAATTATTGTCTTTTTTAAATTAATCTACCAATTATTTTCTTATTAATTAATTGATTAAATTTGGTCTTTAAAATGACACAAAAAAAAAATCACATTTTCCCAGAGCCCATGGTGATGTCTTCAAATGTCTGACCATCAGTCCAAAGCTCAGCGGTATTCAATTTACTAACATAGACGTCAAAGAAAAATAGCACATATTCATGTTTGAGAAGCTGGAAACAAGCAAGAAAATTACTCAAGGGATTAATCAATTCATTTTCAGATAATTGACTAATCAAATCGTATCAGTTCTTGTGAAGTAATTATTTAAATCGGCACTTAAATTGCATACACAGTGACTTCAGCCTTGACTTGAGACTAGTCCTCAAAAGACTTCAGACTCGCCTCGGAGTCAAGATGCAGGACTCGTGAACAGTCTTTATTTTTAGGAAACATCTGATGTACGTAACATTCATCAGAAGCTTTAAAAACTTCATACAACAAGGCTCAAACATACAGCTGAATGCAGCATGTTTGACTTGGACTCTAGCTCAGAGACTTGTGAGCATCTCTGAATCTGGGCACTGGTTAGTCTCGCATTGCCAGACCTATCTCCACAGCGCTGCGCAGAAAGGTCTGGCTAGTCCACATAACATTCCTGAACAAGATAATAGACGGTCAGGTTTTTTTTGCATTTCTTTAAACCAATCACAATCGTCTTGGGTGGCGCTAAGCTCCGGACGTAGCGAGCGTGGCTCTTCAAAATAGTGGAACATTTTTTTTTGGTGGAACATTTGCACGCCGCAAAAATAAAACTCCTCATACAATATTAAATGAAGTTAACAGTTCATACAATACAGTAATGTAGGCTATATAAATTAACTGGATACATGGTTAAATGTAATTTGCTCTTACCGGTGTATCGCTGTGTGTATTTTGTCCATAGCAAATCCCCGCCAATCGGTCCCAAAACGTCCCAGTTAGACTGTAAATGCTGTAAACATATTCTTTGTAAATCTTTACAACTATTCACCGAAAGAACCAAGCAGGACTTGTTGCACGATCCAAATTTTCTTCACAACTTGACATTTAACCTGTAACGTCACTCAGAGGTCCCAGTTAAAGGTGCACTGTGAGTTCCTGCATGGTCACTTCTGTTGACGTTCCAAGTGAATTTCAAACAAAACAGAGCAAGCTTGCCCCTCCCCCGATGTTTCCGTAACTGTCATGACTAACTGTCACTAACCCCCACCCACTCCCCCAACCATCTTGTCGGTGATTGGCTGGAATGTGGTTTGTTGTATTTTGGTGCACAGCCTGTGCCCCTAGTGATTGTTTAACGTTTACATCCCCTGTGTTGTCTCCCGAGACCGGGCTTTTTCACAGTGTATTCAGGGGGCAGGCAGCTAGCAGATCAAGGAGAGATGCCTACGATTTCAGACAAAAATGAAATTGCGCTGAAACCATGCAGGAACTCATAGTGCACCTTTTAATGTTGTTCGATGTGACCGGAGTTTAAAGTTAACGTCAAAGAAAGCAGAAAGTGAGCTACCCCGTTCACATACAAGTGATCCATTGTTGATACATAAAAATAGTGATTATAGCTGTCAGATGCAAAGTGGGAACATCAATACATCAGTAACATGGTTATTTTTGTTATGGTTAGAGTTAGTCCTACTGTATGATGAGGATATTCATTGTTACCACTGTTTGGTTTTTGTGCATTGTAATGCAAGCAAAACATGTTTTTTGCTCATTTGTCAGGCAAACAAACACTTCTCCAACAAAAACACTCAACGCCTCACTGTTGTGTTCCTTTCCTTTCCACACATTCATCCGCAATCACTTGTTGGAGTTGTTTTCGTGTAGGGCCAAAAAGGTCTCTTTTGTGTGTGTGTGTGTGTGTGTGTGTGTGTGTGTGTGTGTGTGTGTGTGTGTGTGTGTGTGTGTGTGTGTGTGTGTGTGTGTGTGTGTGTGTGTGTGTGTGTGCGTGTGTGTGTCAGGGTGGCTGCGTGGGTGGGTGTGGGCACATGATTCACAGGCATGTACCTTTTTTTTTCTCCATTTAATTTCCATTGTACAAGTGAGGCCTGCTGGGTCACTGGTTTCACTGGTCTGCAGTTGATTAAGAAGCTGACTCAGCACAGCAGCAGTCAGGGAAAAGTCCCACAGATGAAAGAAAGATAACTATTTCACAGGCATAAATGGGTTCCATTTTGCGGGTTGATAAATTCCCCTACACCAAGTATGCCTTTCCTATAAAGTGCCAAACCACTGCAACCACAGAAGATATTCCAATCAAAACTACACCAAAGCTTCTCCCACTAACCACACTCTAACACAGTGATAAAGCCAAAGTGAGATATGTATACGTTTGCATTACCAAGCTCAATTTACAAAAATGATGTGGAGATTTTTCACTGTAAATTACTTTTGTCTTTTAAACAAAAGCAGGTGTTTTCAGAGTAGAAGATGCCAGTAATCTTGTCTGCGTATCTTAGAAACTAGAAAAAAGTATGAATATGGCACATCCACGACATAGGAACAGAGTATCATTAACTTTCTGTACGTATTGTGGAGTCTTTGTAAATGCTGCTCCAGTCTTCATAGAGTGTAGTGTGTGAACCATATTTCAAAAAGCTACGAAAAGTAAAGCACTGTAATTCGTAAGCATTCCACTTTTTCTCATGCTGAATGCACCACATTGACTGCTGCTGTATAAGAACGAGGCTGGCCTCGTAAGGAGTAGGTCGGGGTGGATGGGTGGCTGTTAAAAACAGGACTTTCAAGCCAGGGAGCGGAGTTCGCTTCCCGGGGAAATGTGTGTTTCTTTGGAGTGTTTTAATCCAAACCACCATCTTTTTCCTAAACTTAACTAATTGTTTCGGTGCCTAAACTTAGCTTTTCTTGCCGCATAACTGTCACTTTCATTCGCCTAAAGTTAACAGTAATGTCCACCGAAACGACCAGCAGCTCGCGGTGCTCTTCACCCGGCTCAAAGTCACCTACTCTCGGGTAACTGAACCACCAACTACCGCTGATATGACGGAGCACCATGTGACGCACCTGTGACGGAGGTCTGTAGCCGGCGTCACAAAGCTCTTTAGCGGTTTAAAAACAAATAGCAACTGCTGCTTGGCGTCATGGAGCTCTGTAGCTGGCCACTGTAGCCGGCGTCAGGTGTGTTGTTAGAGTAGAGCTAGTGAAATCATTGGTCCATTGTCTCTACGTGATTAAGCAAATGGCTTATTGTTTCAGTGATGACAGGCACCTTGAAGGATGACTTAAAATGATATCAAGCCAAGGGGGCCGGACCAAGCGGCTGTATCTGAGGAGTGAAAATGTGTTGGATATTGACACGATTCTGCAAAAGCCCGAATTTTCTTTTTCAATGTCAATGCCAAAAAATTGCTCTCTCGAACATCTGATATGGAAACTTCAGTATGGATGGTTAAGGCTGAGGAAGAACTTAAAAAAAAAAAAAAAACTTAAAGGGGAACATCATCCAAATGAAGAATATCATTATGTCATTACCATGGCCTAGGAACGTTCAATCAATATTTGTGAACATGAGCTACTCTCTCTCAAAGCCAGAAAAGTAAGTCTCAGACTATAAAGTCTGGAGCTGCTTCATAGACAGTGAATCTGAAACTGATTTTGTCAACCCACAGATGTATGTTTTTGTTTTTTTATACCTCGATGAGCTTTATTCTGTTGTAGTGTTCTCAGTTCTGAAACAGAACATGTTCCCATATGCTAAGAACATTCCCCTGGGTGCTCTCGCTGCCGTCTATAACATCTTTCCCAATTCATTGTCTATGAAGCAGTTCAGCACATTATACTTGATGACATCACAAATTGGAGCTTTAGCACTCTAGTTTTTGGATTTGGGAGAGATTTGTGGACTTTCTTAAACCATACGAATCACAAGTATGAATTTAAAAAATGGCCGTAGTTCCATTTTAGTGTTAAGAAATGATTTTTTTGGGGCATTTCACGCCTATATTAGAACGTTGAGAGAATACAGAGGGCAGGAAATGACAGGAGGGACAGATGGTGAACATCTTGCAAAATCTCCAGCCATTATTTAACTTCTGTATCAAGTGTGTCATTTTCACTAAATGCACTTGTTTGGGAAAATGTACTGTATGATTATTTGGCCACATCAAAAACTCTGACCAGGAACTAAAATGTATAAATTATTATATTGTCAACATGAAATTGATGTTAAAAAAAAAAATTATTTTGTGATTTATAACTACATAACAGAAAACGTCTCAAACCCATTCATTTTCTGTTACACCCGTTACCGCTCAATGTTTCCACAGTTATGAAACAGAAAACAAGACAGGACTTTGTAACACTCAGCACCATCCCACTGTGCACGCTCTGTTATTATGGCATGTTCAAAATACTCCAAATGGAAACCTGCGCTTGCCTTATTAATTACCAGGAATGCACTCTCTGAGTACCCCTCCAAAACCTGAGTGCTGAAAACTATGCCATCAAGAAGCCACAAGGCATGCGAGCTGTTTGTTCTGTCCAACCAGTGTACCTACGCTCCGGTTTCAGGGGAAGAGCCAAACTCCTGAGAAAGGGGATGTGTAAAAAAACGGGGCGAAATGGTGGGGGGGGGGGGGGGAATGCTCATTTTGGGGAAACGCTCTTTGATCTTCAGAACACTGGTACAGTATTGCAATCGCAGTGCCATAGATCCCGGTGTTAGTGGAATTTGGACATGCACATAAATGAGTCAGAGTACACACACACACACACACACACACACACACACACACACACACACACACACACACACATTACTGTAAAAGGCCATTGAGGGCAAACTGTGTTTCAGTTACTATAATGGCATGGCAGTTGACATACTTTTGGTTGTGTTCCAACAGAAAGAAAAACAAAAACAGGAGGTGTTGTAGGACATCTCTCTGTACTGTTGTCATTAAAGTAACCCTGAGCAGCTGATTAATCTGTGGCACTGGGCTGATATAAATAAAGAGGCATACAGACAAAGTTTCCAATGAAGGCCAGCTGAGATGTTTATCTCGATGACAAATTCATGCAGCGAGAAAAAAAAACATTATATGCCACAAGGCACACTTAGGATGAGACTTTTGTACCAACAAAGACAATAAAAGTTCCTTTGCGATTGTGTCCTCTCATTGTGCCTCTCCCTCAGAGCTTTGCTCTTACTCTACTCGAATGTCCGCTGGCGGTTCATGAAAGTTTAAAGGGTTGATGATTTTCTGACAGTTCCTTTTTTGCTTAATGTTTGACACTTCTGGTTTTTTAATGTGAAATAGAGGATGAATTCCTGCCAGGTAAGTAACTTGGTATTCATCTACAATCACTCTCTGTTGCAGGCTGTTCTCATGGACCACGATGCGTAATGCACCGTCATTCGTATGTGTTCTACGTATTTATTGCTGTATGCACCACATTGACTACTGCTCTATAAGAACGCAAAGAGGTTGGTAAGACACAGGGCTTTCAAGCGGGGGAGCGGAGTTCCTTTCCCGGAAGAAGTTATGTGAAAAAACACAAGACTTTCACCCAGGAAATGGGTGTTCTTTTCCCAGGAGTACTACTCAAGGGGACCATTGTTTAAACCCAAAACACATTCATTTTTCTAATCGTAGCTAGTTGTTTTGGTGTCTAAGGGAGCATTCACACAGGCATTCACACCTGCCTCATATGGCTGAATCACACTAGAGTTTGTTTTCCCCCTTGGTGCGGACAAAACAAGCCACGGAGACCTCCTTGATGAGGTCGTCTTGCTACGCTTCTAAACGAACTATGGAGCGGTTCGTTTGTGGTGAGAACCCAAAGACCCCAAACAGACCCAACTGCTGGAAGAACTACATTTGAGTTAGTTTCAGCAACTCATCGACTGATTCAGTCCAGAGCAAACAGTGTGTGTGTGTGTGTGTGTGTGGGGGGGGGGGGGGGGGGTGTAAAGATGTGTTCAAACAGAATTTTTTTAGACACGGTGGATGCTCTCTTGGTAGAGCTGCCGGAAAGCCCAAAAATAGAGTTACCAATTTTTTTTCTTTTACTATCAAATTTTTATTCTTAAGTGTATGATAAATAATTAAGCAGCAGAAGCAAACTCTGCCTCAAGCACAGTGCTGAAATCTATAAATGAGCTGGTGTTTAGGAGATTTAGGTTAGGCTGACTACACACTGCCTGCGTGGCGTGAGCGTGGCGTTTCTGTTGTGTGTCAGCTGCGTAGCGGCTGCGTGGAGTTTTCTATGTCTTTACACACCAGAAACGTGTCTGACGCAGCGCTGCTGCTGCTAGCCTTTTCTGTACACATGTATGTCGCACAACGCAGCCAGTGTGTAGCCGGCCTTAGTCTGGTTAATTGTGTGTTGGCAGACTTTGGTTCGACCACAGCATGGATGGGACCCATCTCAGTGGAGTTTTAGCTGAGTCAGGCTTTAGGGCCATGCAGGAGTCTTTTTTTGGAGTCTGGGCCAAGGCCCAGGTGTGGGCTATTATTCCCCGTCTGGACAACATAACCCAGGTCCCCTGGACCCAGCAGGGGGTGGGGCAAGAACAAACCTGAGCAAGCATTGCCCAAATTAGCTTTACGATGTAGTATTTAGCCCCCCTTGTGTTGCCATGAAACCGCTCATGCATCAAAGAATTCCTCCCATCCCTTCTCTATTTAAATATGTTTGCTCTTATTCCCATGAGTTCTTGCGATGTCAAACTGTTAGGACTCATTTCAGCTATAAGCAAGGGTTGATTTTACACATGTCATTTCTGAAGTCATTAGCATTGGCTTTGGCAAAAAGTTTCTTAAATCTATACAAAAGAAAAAAAATAACCAACCTCTGAAGATTTATCACTGTCTTGTTTCTGACCGACGGACACATTAAGATGCATTAATGCAGTTTAAAACTGTAGAGTTATGAAGCTTAGCAGTAGCTAATCTGTACACCCTGGTCTCTCCTATATGGAATTATTCAGCAACAGTGCAAAGCATGCGGCTGAGTTACACCTTCAAGTTTTGAAGATGACATTTCATGGAAACATGTCCTAAAAATAGAACTAGACAAGTTCAATAAAACAGACAGAACTACATAAACATACGCCAATGACAGTCCTCCCTTTTGTTCCCGGGGCTTTTACAAGAGATGTATGCACTGACACACCCCTGCTACACACACACACACACACACACACACACACACACACACACACACACACACACACACACACACACACACACACACACACACACACACCTTCCCTCTGTGAGTACCTTAGAGTTATTACAGTAGTCTAGACAGAGAGAAGACGGGGACTCTTGGGAATGCTCATTGTAGCCCAGACTCAGGTGTTAACAGCAGCTTAGCCAGAAGCTTGGAGGGTGATCACGAGCTTTGTCTTTCAATTGCCGATTTACTCAATGCCAATTGAACGCACACGTATCCACAAATATAACGGAAGAATCAGAATCAGCTTTATTTGCCAGGTATGAGGACACATACGAGGAATTTGGCTTTGGATTATACATTCATTCATTCATTCATTCTATTCCAAAACAAAACAGTCTTACACAGCTGTTGGACAGGTGTTGATAATACTCTTTACATTGATCTCAGGGTTTCATCTCTGCTAATAGAAGTGCCAGAAGACCTGAAACTAACTAACGCGTGTGGTTACTCATTCTGCATATTTGTAATTTTATAAGGTTCAGGTATTTCGGGATACGGAATAGTGTCATGTGTTTGTCAGATTTATTTCTGTAAACAAAAAAAAACTTGAGTTAATTTAACTTTTCTTTACTTTCCAAGCAGATATTCAGCTTGCTGTAAGCTGATCCACACATTTTTCTTTTTAAGACATATTTTTTTTTCCAATTAAATCCGTCACTGTGCTGACTTTTAATTAAACTACAGAGACTTGAGAAGTATCTGCTATGCAACATAATGACACTGTCATTGCTTATAAAAAATAACAAAAAAATAAAAACTCTCTGACTGACGATTATGAAAAGAAAAAAAGCCATTTTTCATTAAAAACAAATTCCCCTACCACGCAGTGCTGTCTGGAACCACTGTTGTTTTTCTTAAGCTCTTCACAAAATGATATACAAAAAAGGCTTTCATGTACGTAACACCTTGTTAAATTCCTCCAGAAACAGACGTCGTAATACTCAGCATCTCATTTATCAGAGCACAACAGTTTGAACAAGCTCAATTAGGATGTGGTCATGTGTTTAATTGTCCAGCTCTGAGCCAGAAAGCTGACGGACTTATTAAAGGAGTGGAGGCGTAATTTGTACGATACACAGCTAAGCACACACACAACCATGGCCACAGTAGATCAGAGCTTTACTGGCCCCTTGGATATTTTTACTGGCCCGAAAAAAATAAAAATAAAAAAACAATTTTCCATTAAACCAGGGGTCTTCAACATTAAGCCAAGGACCCCTTATCTGAGAGACATAGATGGAGCAGGGACTACCTACTACATATTGAATCAAATGTTGCATGTTAAACTGGGCCTACAATAACCTAAAGCCTTTATACATACATATATAGTGCATAGAATACTAAGCTATTAAAATAAATGTTGGTATGATTTAATAATTCATGTTTCAATGTTAAAAATACATATGGCACAGTGAATCCTCGGGATTAACTGTATCCGTGGATGGCTACGCATCACGTGGGTCTGGCTTCTCCAGCCGACCATAATGGCGGCTTGTTCGGAATCCGATCTCGTATTTTACGAAAATAGTTCACTGAAACGTGAATCTGAAAACATTTTAAGCGAGAAATAGGCCATGCATTTGCTGAATCTGTCTTCATTTCAGATCGACAAAGGTCAGTTTAAAAGATTTTCGTCCGATTTTGAGAGGCGTTCGTCCCGCTTGTCATTTCCGGGTTAGCACTCCACCAATTAGATTGGTCATTGAGTCCGACTGCGCGCCCTCCGTTTAAACATGTCAAACCGGCCAAAATGAAGGCCGACGGCCCCTCCGACGGACGACGGCACGGAACCCACTGAACAGACTCGAGTCACTGACCTCGCCAGACTGTCCAACGGCCGATTATCGGCTTGGTGTGTCAGGGCCTTTAAGTGTGTTCTGTAACATTTAAGGTTAAGTAGTGGAAGGAAACTGCTGACACACTGCTAAAACCGTCAGACATTTCTCATGCTGTTCCTACAGCATTTGTAAGAGAATTAAAGAAAAAAACAACCTTAAATCTGTTTGACTGGATATGAACTAAGAAGACATTTGTAATTACTACTCCAACAGGAGGGAGTCATCGCTGAGGAAGAGAGGATTACATACACTGACACATACAAATCTGGGAACTATGCAGTGTGACCACAGTGCTGGACCATTAGTCACTAGTCACTGGGTTGCTTGATTTGAGCACTAGAGTTCCAGTGCCTTGCTCAATGGCCATGCAAGGGCATCTGTGGAAGCTGCAAATGATGTTATTCTAATGGAGTTTTTCCATTACATGGTACCTGCTCGACTCGCCTCGACTCTACTCGCCTTTTGTGGTTTTCCATTATGAAAAAAAGTCCCTGGTACCTGCCAACAGGTACTTTTTTTAGTATCACCTCCGTCCAGGTTCCAAGCAAGCTAAGGCGATACCAAAAGGTGACGTGAAAACCTGCAGACTACTTATTGGTCAGAGAGAATCGTCACTAATCACTGCGTCATCATCGCTAGCGACAGACGGGGGTGTCCTGAACAAACCTTCCATTTTTAAATAGTTCAGCCAGTAGTGTTATTTTTTTTGCTGCCTCCAGCTTCTTTTGAAACAAAATGTGTCTTCTGGCTGTGGCAACAGCCACATGCCGAGAATCAAAAACAACACACCATCGACGTTCTGTGTGTGTGTCGCGTTAGGTCACGGCAGTTTCCTGCGGTGTCACTATGACGACCAGCCACGCTCGCCTCACGCATGAGGCGGTACTCAATCTGCAATGGAAAAAGGAGGATGGGGCACCGTGGCCGAGCCGAGTAGAGCTGGTACTAACAGTGGGTAAGCGCCATAAGAGGGTAATGTTTGTTTGGATCGTTTCTCTATTAGAAAAAAACGCTGAAATAGTTCTTAGTTATATATTGGAAGTTGTTCCTTTTTGCTGGAACTGTTTACTATTTCTTTTTGTTTCTTGTAGTGTTGACAATGCAGTCATTTAAGCTTAGCACTCTGTTACACTTAGCCAATTCACTTGAGCTGGTGTTGTGAAGTGTAAAAGAAATCTGACTGAAGAAGAAAAGTGGTGTCTGAGTAGCATACTTTTTATGCAATGAGATATACCCTGGCTTTTCTCACTACTCCAAGAAAGCACTCACTATGCCATACAAGTTACCTCTGGCAGGTTTCAGCACATGAAGCTATCTTTAGCCCTTGTTATTGAAATAAAACACAACATGTACTTGAGCAAGTTCCCCTCAAATCGTCTAAAGTCCATATTCTGGTTTCTCTTGTTGATTTTATCGGAACATTTTTGAGCGCTTGGTGTGAATTACGGTACAATATTCCAGTACGGAAGAAGGCAGAGTATAAACACAAATGTGGGTGCCATGGCATGATTCAGAGGCTATTTTCGGTCTATGAATGGCAGAGATAGGAAGTGAGAAATAGTGAGAGGAATGCGATTGGTTACACTTGCACTTCAAAGGCAACATGGAACACTGGAGTAAGATGGAATCTGTTCTATTGGTAGAAGCAAATTATTATTGCAATTTACTATAAATACAGCACTCTGGCTGTTTGCTCATAATGTTCATAATGAGTGGGTTCAAAAGTTATTTTGTAAATAATCAAAGAATCTTAAGGAATATTTAACCTTTTAAGCCTATTTGTATCGCGTGTAAAAAAAAATGCAAAAAACATTTGCATGGTTTTTCATGTAGCAAGCTGTGCTTCCTTCTCCAGTAGTATTTCTTTGTTTTGCTGAATTGTGTGTGAAAGATATATTGTTTAGGTCTTCAGTGTAACCTCCAAATAGCAGAGGAAGTCTCAATTTCAAACGAAATAAGGCAGGTGTGAATGTGAGTGTAAATGTGTTTTTCTGTCTTTGCGTCTATTCGTACTGTCAAAAAATGACAAGTGTTTGTAAAGAGTAGAACTTTTTTCTCTGCAGCTTGTCAATGTAAAGACAAGCTAGGCAGTATCATGAATAGAGTGTACCAAAGACGAGGTATAAGGCTAGTCCTTACTCCAGGGAGGTCTGTCTGAAGCCCCGGCCACACCAGAAAGTGGCACAGTTAAAGTAATTCCATGTGTCCTCGCAAAACAGTTGTTGACGTACTACTCGCAGGGCTAGTTGGTAAACTAGCTGGAGAGTTAACGCCTAACATGCTAGCCAGCCAGAAACATACTAGTACTAGTCAGTCAGTCATAAGAGCTAGCTAGCTAGCTAACCATCAGTTTGCCTCAAAATTGTCAGTTGTCCTAACAGGACGATACATTCACACAGTTTATTCAAGAGAAGTGTTCCAAAGCTAATTTTGTTTTTATGTCATTTCGAAGAATTTGACCGCTGAACCATTTATTAGCCTCAAACAGCCACTGTACCAACTGTATAGACGTTAGCTGTTAGCTAGTAAGTGGACAGCTCAGCCTCTGACTGACATCAGAACTCACCAGAGACTCAGTTAATTCTGTAATTTCCCTTGTAGTGTTTCCTCGTTTCCTCTCTTGTCTTTATGAAGTAGATTCAGCCCAGGCAGACTAGAACATTTCTTGCTAAAGTTGAAATTTTTTTGAAACTCAATTTGGGGGAAATTTGTGTGTTATTACATGAATCTATTGATGTCCAAATGAAGCTTCATTTACCATTTTCTTTATTTTCTGAGCCCACTAGATGGCGCTCTCTGTTCATGAAAGGGGTTGAAAGCACACTAAAATGCCATGCCTTAATCCTTTTCCTTTAAACCAAGAGCGCCATCTACTGAGGTCAACAAATACAGCTAATGGGTCATGAAGCTTCATTAGGACATCACTACATTTATCCATTGATTTCTAAGTATGCACTCCACCTTTGAAATTCGCTTTACATTCTATCTGAACGCAGTAAAAAAGCTTGTTCAATGCCTATCTATCTGAATCAAAAGTATAATGCACAGAAAATGTTGCAGAGCAGCCAACCAACTGCACTTTAATACCTGCTTTCCAGTTTAAAATTATTTTATTTTTATATTTGCTGCTTTGATTTAATAGAACTAGTATAAGCATGCCTTATATTTGAGTATACTCACAATTTGAAATCAGATTTTTCTACCAGCAGATCCCTCTGCTCCTGTGAACTCAATAGGCTACATCCCCTCCATCTCTCTCATATGGCACAGTTTAGCTTCTCTCTCTGCCTGTCTCTCTTTCTCCACAGTATGCCTTTAAGGAAGGAGAAACTTAGTGGAGATATGACTTCAGTGTCCACGCATCATTACACACATCAGTTTTGTTGGAAACAATCACTGAAACACTGCCACATGTGGGTTAGAATGCATAAAACACTGTAGTGTAATCTATTTTCCAGCTTGCAGGAATAAAACAGACAATGGTTTAACAGAGTCTCTTCTCTGCTGGACCTCCACCAAAATGATAAAGATACCATAAAAGTAGGAAAGTAGTAAAGTTTTTTATTTGTCTTTGGACCCAAAATGTGAATCTTGTGCTTCCAAGGGACCCATGTTCACAGATGCATTCATTTACTACAATTATTATATTTGAGTTCACTATCAACAGGTTAAAACATAAAAAAATACTCAAATTTAAAAACTTAAATAAATCACCTCACAGTCTTGTTAAATCCATTTTAATTAACATAAGTTTTGAGAATGCTAACTAACCAAACACAAAAGAAAAATACACACTGCTCTCTGAGCATTTAAATGCCTCTGGAGAAAACGGCACCTGACTTACTCTTCCACATTTGAAACTAACCCATCCTCATACCAAAACAACAGTATAGGTCGATTTCCAAAGACTCCCAAAATGACAGATACAAGCGTTTTATTTAGTGCTGCACGGTGTCTGTTTAATCATGTGACCGTTTTATTTATGTAACAGACATAGTTTTAAACATGTAGTAAACATTGTGAAATGAAACCAGTTATGTTTTGGCAACAAAAATTGTTAGGGTTAGTGAAACATGCGAGTGCCTTAAAATGAGTCATGTAAAACTACTAAAATGAGGACGTGACGTCTGTAAAACTTCACGTAGGTCCGCAAAACTTTACTTTTAAAATGACAGTTGACTTTTGGTTGCACATGGGACACAAACCGCAGTCTGAGTGAAAGTCCTGTGTTTGTTTGACCCACTTGCCACCCCAACCTGCCTCCTTACGCAGAATTTGGCGTTCTTTTGCCGCTTCGTCACCTCACTTCCTCATTTGTTCTTATGATAATTACTACACCCAAGAGAGGTAGCCGCTAACAGGAAACCTAATTGTGTGTCATTATGAGCTGCTTGCATAATCGACCCACACAACTGTGTTTCTGGGTGAGGGCAGGCTGGTTGAAATACTGTCATTTGAAGTTTTCTGTTTGTTGTGGAAGAGCTTCCCTCACCTTTGACAAGGCCAATTTTGAACCTCATTACTACAACTCACACTTACATCAAGGTATTTAACATTTATAGCAAATGGTTGTACTGTTAGGTTTGTCGAAAATGGCTTTGCTATTTGAAAAAGCTGTCCATGAATCCGAGCAGCAATGGGGATTCTGCTGGGAGAACCGATCCCCTCTCATAAACATAAATGAACAGAATGAATGTCCGAGCTGTATACCTGTACGTATATGATTAGACGATGACTGGCAGCCAAACATCTGAAGAATGAGCCAGGGATTGGGAAGCATGAATGAAACAGCTGATGCTAATCAGCTAATACAGCCATGACTTCAGTGCTCTGTCACACACTGCAGGCACTCCTCATTGTTTCTGAGTGCTCTGACAAAGCCATACACAAAGGGTTGCCTTTATATTTTAGTTTTGACATAACAGTATTCGTTTTAAGATGATCTTTGGTTGTGGATGGCCTGAATATTACTCAAACAGCACACCACCAACAGTCACTTTACCAGGTCATGCAGGGATTTGGATGAGGATTAATAGGAACACAATTTACAAGACTATTCCAACTGAAAAAAAG
Source organism: Zingel zingel (assembly GCA_023566125.1). Taxonomy (NCBI): domain Eukaryota; kingdom Metazoa; phylum Chordata; class Actinopteri; order Perciformes; family Percidae; genus Zingel; species Zingel zingel. Next base: position 28,649,506 of record CM042327.1, read on the forward strand.
TGCCCACACACAAAAAGTAGCAATGCAAGGAGGAGCCTCTATGGCATTCTGACCTCTGTAAAATGATGAGAACATTTTCTTTTTAACAGGATATCATGTTGAGTCCCACCCATAACGGGTCCTTGACCTACTTTGGGTTGGAACCAATAGTGTCAGAAACAATAGCATAAAACTTGGGAGTACCTGTGCACTGTTGACCTGGTCTGTTCCATCAATGGACCTCAGGGATCACTTTACTAGCACAGAGTTGAGCATTGTGCCATCTGTCTGTTCTACTGAGTCCTACTGTAGATGTCGAAACAAGTTATACCTACAGTAGAAACACTTTAATTCTAATCAGATTTAAAATAAAAAAATAATTTGCCAATATTTGTTGGACGATTTAATAGTAAAAAAGACTAAGAAATAATGTAAATGATTGGCAGATGAATTCCTTGTAGTCCACAAATGTTTGACAGAGTTTGGGAAGTAAAAATAACCCACATGAAACTGACAGCCATCAAACTGTGTTATTGAACTGAGTGAGTGATCCAATGGATTATATTACTGACTTCAATTTTCCAAGCAAATTGATTAACATGACACAGTTAGAGCGGAGCCCTCAAGACCCTTCCAAACACTTCCATGGTTTCACTCTGCTATTTCACTTTGTTTTGAACTTGAAAAAAAGGCTTCCAAGAGTGATTCATTTGTTCTGAAATATGTGATGAACAAACTTAGAAGCACACATGTACAGTATGCACTCCAATAGGTCAACCCCAGCTATCGTCATTTGATAATGGAAGTTCCAGCCCCAAGTAAGGGCTTCCATCTGTAGTGACCAGAGAAAATATGATTAATTAATAACAAGATTGATTGTGCCAAATTTTCCCCAAGAGGTTAGTTCATGCATTCAGCAAAGAGACCCCATGGTACCTTTTCCAGGAAAGCACTGTAAAAGTTTGGATGACAGATGTAAATTGAAGAAAATGGCCCTGGCTCAGGTAGCTGTCATGAGGCATCGGTGAATGTAATTTTTTTTACTGTTTTCTAAACAGCTGTCACAGACGTGCTTAGTAAGTGCATGAGTCCACATGGTGAAGCTCAGTAGAACCATGTGAGCCTTGGCTGCAGACCGGAGCAGAGTTAAAAAGCTGTCAGTGATGCATTCTTATGAATTGTATGCAGTTTTTTTTTTTTTCCTTAAACAATTGCAACAGAATTATTCACAAAATCTTAAAGCAACACTATGTAACTTTTCCCGATTCGGTCCCCCTACAGGTTAGAAGTGGAATTGTCCATTATATTACATTGTCCAGTTCATTCAAACTACAGATCCGCTACCCGATCTGGTAAACTTGCATAATGTAATGGACAATTCCGCTTCCAACCTGTAGGGGGACAGAAGTGGGACAAGTTGTTAGTTGTTGTTGTAGTTTTGCTTTAAGTAAGAACTTTCTATTGTGGAAACATTCCACAGGATATGTCAATGAGTGACACCAGGCCCACGTTACAGGGAGCAGAAACCAACCCAAGCTGGCACTGTTTGTGTGTGTGTGTGTGTGTGTGTGTGTGTGTGTGTGTGTGTGTGTGTGTGTGTGTGTGTGTGTGTGTGTGTGTGTGTGTGTGTGTGTGCGTGCGTGTGCGTGTGTGCATAGACCTTCAGCAACATTTCCATATAATAAACTCAAGCCTCACCTTATATCTTTGGGGGTTGAGATTAAAACAGGATGGATTACTTTACAGGCCTACTTGGCTCAGGCCCAGCGGCCCAAGGGGTCTGACACACAAAATGTTGCTGAAAACACACACAAAATGATCACAAAGAGATGCTAAATGAGCACACAAAATGACTACAAACGACACAAAATGACTACACAGAAACACAAAATGACCACAATGAAAGGCAAAACAACAACAAATAGATGCAAAACGACTACAAGGAGATGCAAAATGACCACATGGAGACCCAAAGTTACTACAAAGAGACACAAAAGGACTAAAAGTGGATGCAAAACAATCACAAAGATGCAAAACGACTACAATTCAGGGATAAAAAATGTGGCTGATACTGATCATTGCTGTTATGGCCGATACTATAATTGACCATAAAGTGATCCCTTTCTAACAAAACTACACTGTAAGAGATGGCGGACACAATCCAAAGACCTGCAATCCAAACATGTATCCTGAAGTCGCCTTCAGCTTTCGAGTTAGAAAATCAAGATGGTATGGTTGTTTTGTTAGTAATGTGTAGGTTTATTGTTGGTGTTGTGTCCAGGCAACAACATACGATACATGCGGCTATCAGGACATGACCCTCTGCCGTGGCTCAGCAAGAAATAAAAATGTTGTACTAAAAAGACTGTTGTCTTGGAATATACCCACTTGATCCAGCTAACTTAGAATGCAGAAACCTCATATAAGCTTCGGCTGAACTTTAGAAGGCCCGTGGATTTGGTTCCCGAACTCCTTTAACGTATGGCATGTGAGTGTTGTATTAAGACAGAGTTTAAAAAATCTGAACGTATCTTTTAAGTTGAAAACAATGTATACCCACTGAACTCTTCAGCTATAATGGTGGGCAAGGCGTTCCCACAACATACATGCTGAGGATTTTTTTTCATGGTTTAAGTGATATGTCAGTTACAACTGTGTGTCCCGATCAACCTAGAGACTTACCGTAGCCTACAGTTTATGTCTTTTGATCGTCAAAACCGTCTACAGTAAAGCTAATCAACATGAAAAAGAGTACACAATCACAGTTGAGAATATATATTTGAAAATACGATACCATTAAGGACCCTTTATGACAGGGGTCGGCAACCCGAGGCACGCATGCCAATGGTAGCTCAACAAATGGCACACTAGCAATAAGTATGCAAGGAAATGTTTCATTTGGCATGCCAAATAACCTCTTTCACAGTAATTTGCAAGAGCACAGCGTGTTATTTACAGTAGTTTGATTGACTTTTCCCACATCCACATTCCACGAAGACCTGCCCTACTCTGCCTCTGATTGGCTACTGGTTGCCTTCTTCACAGAGACACTTCATATTAAAAAGGTTGCCGACCCCTGCTTTATGGAGTAAAACATGCTGCATCAGTGAGGGCAAAAAAACATTCCTTGGAGCATCTACTACCTCAAACTACCCAAGAGGCGAGAATTCAAACTGTATAACCCATTTCTATTTCAAAAGTAAGAAAAGCAAGTTTGTTTTAAACCAAATCTAGAGACATGTGGTTTATGTGTGGCCCTCTATTTTATGCTTCACAAAGTGAACCTCACTCAGAACCCCTTCTAACCTAATGTCCACGTACGTTAATTAAGCCATTATTTTGTAAAATAACCTGGTTAGGTTCCATGCACTGGATTTTGGGAATAAAACTGCAAATCAAATTACTGGTACAGATCACAGTATTTGAGGCTTTGTTGTAATTTTCTGGTTGTTTTGTTGAGTTGAAAATATATTATTTCAGATATCATTAAGTACAACTACAATAAATACGGGGTCAGTTTTCATAGAGCACCACATCTTTATAAAGCGGGTTTTACTTGGATACAGCAAAGTGACTCCTGGGATCTGAAGGTCTTTGTGTGTGTATATGCTTTCATGGACTCTGTTAAGCCAGCAGCTAAAGTAATCCTTTGACTTTGCATGATCATGGTTTGTGGCAATCCGGCCAGCAGAGTGCTTGAATAAGCGGTATTGTATTTATGTATTTATATAACACTCGATACTCAAATTCCTTGCAGAGCTTCTTTTAAATATACATGGCTTATAAAGGAATGGAACCAGAATATTGAAAACAAGCTTATTTAGAGTAAAGAGAAGTAGTCATTACTGACAGCGTTGAATATTAAACACTGAGGGTTTCCTGGAGTGCAGAAATGACTCATACAGTCTGATGTAGAAATGACCCGTCATACAATTCCATGTTTCACACGCCTTAAATCAGTTTTACCCAGACCGACAACAGATATTTCACAATTTGTTTTTTCTCCCTGCAACTTAAGACTGATTGTGCTAAACACATAAAATACAGATCTAAGGTGGATTTAGAAGCCCCAAACTTGCTTCAGTGCCAATGATACCACGTGCCAGACATTTTTATGTACTTCAGACACTGGCCAACACGCTCAAAGGCCACATAAACAGAACCTTTTGTAATGCAAGTTTCTCAGAACTTACACTGGCATATTTTTCTGTCTTTCTCAGTCAGCCTTACCAACTAGTGGTCTTTCGTGTTGTTACACAACGAATGAGTGTCATATTCGTAAGATATACCGTATGCCCACCAACCACTCTGCCAGTTATCAGTCGGTTACAATTTACTGCTAATGTGTGTTGATGGTGTAGTACATTTTTAACCTCGCTGTATTCATATAATATAAAGCACATGCTCTGCTGTGGCCCAAGTCAGTTGGCCATGCATTCCCTCCCTGCGTCAGTCTGTCCTTTCCACAGCTTTCCATCCTAGATTTATTAAGCCGTAAACAGAGGTCAAGTCAACTTTGAGCACATCAAAGTCTTGTCTTTCTGCTGCCAAGTTGGACTGAGATGGGCCTTCCAAGGCTCAAAGACACCAGCTCCTATCCTGCGAGGGGAAGTGAGGCTGCATTTGACTCTATAAATGTAATCACGTCCATTGGCTCTCTCTGTAGGATACTTTGGCACTGCAGGTGGGTTGTGTTGCTGTGGGATGAGATTTCCATTCGTCAACTTTACCAGAACAGATCTTTAGGGACCTTCCAGACTCCTGTTTCTCATCCAAGAGTGCATTTGATAGATAGAGGTTTGAAGAACTCTGTGTGTGTCCGTTCAGTTTTTCTGGGCGAGGCATGTTGCCAGTGCATGTACTGTATATTGTTTGGCTCAGAGTAGCACAAGCACAGTTAAAGCAACTTTTATACTGTTGGTTATCTTTAAATAAAACCCATGGCTATAGTCGGCTAATCTAATCAATCCTAATTTAATAGTGCTCCATAGCACCCTGGATGACCTAAACATCTTTTCTTAATACACTAAAAAGCACATTTTTATTGTCCTGCTGTAGCAATGTATAGGCAACATTCCATCAACCTTTGCAGGATTGACTGGAGTTGATGTGTGCATATGCCACTTTAACTTGGTATCAAAATGCAAGAAAGAACTATTATATGAAATAGACCTTGCATACTGTACAATCATTTGGCAACCAGTTAAGGAATTAACGTTGAATTTGAAACAAACGAGTAGCTTAATGTTTTTTGGGATGATTCAAATTTGTTAGGTGCACATTTATTGAAAATCAATCAATTTGTTACATGAAATCGTACGAGGTACAACTCCAGTGAAATGTAATCTTATCAGCTCCTTCATTGGGTAAATTTGAGGGAGGTGTGGTAAAAAATTTTTTTTTTTGCAAAACATTCTAATAATGAATAATCTGAGTTGGCAGAAATGAACGTGACCCATTAAGATAAGAAAAAATGTTGGACCAAGGTGTCATGTGCAACAACGTAAAGTGTTTAATATAGTTGTGTTTTTGCCTTTTGGCCTAACTTTCCAGTGTGGAGTGTCTCAAATGTGTTCAGTGGTTTTCAGCCATGCTAGCTAGGTTGGTAATGTTGGTCGGTGTCAAAGCAATGTGCCTAAGTAGAGCCACACAGAGTCACTAGCATGGCTGTAGACTCTTCGTCTTGTCTTGTTGAAAGAGACAGACACACAGAGCCAACAATATAACCTCCTTGGCCAAGGTAACACCACAAAGTCTGCTTTCAAATTCTGCATTTGTCTTTTGATGAAACCCAACACCACTGCCTGTGGGTTTCCTGTTGCCTGTGTCATATTGACCAGGAAACTGTTGAGATGCTACAAAGCCACGCTGAAGTCATGAAGTCTCAGCTCAGCTTGATTCACAGCAAGAGCCAAGACAGAAAGTGTCAAAACAACGAATAATGAATACTAAAAACCACATTCAGGCTTTTTTTTGTGTCTCCACCATGTATCGCCATCGCTCTAACTTGATGGAACACTAAAGCCCTTTTAAACAGCTACTCAGCATGACCTTCACAGCTACTCTGCTCCGGATTTCTGTGGCCTCTAAAGTATGTCTCTGTAAAGTTAGATCTAGCAACAACAACAAAAAACTAAGGATGAAAATGATTTTAAATCAAAAGACTTTCATGGAAAAAGCAGTCCAAGTGCTGCATATGGTTGAAACACAAGTCTGTTTTATAACAACTTTTATCAAAGCTGCAGACTATAACGTGGCTTCTTTCATTGTGATATCTTAGTATATTTCAAAGCTTTCATATCACAAGATCCACATTACTGTGTGTGATGATTGGAAAATAATCCTGTCTTTACAGTATGGTAGTTATTGATATCAGAATATGACAACAAATGCTTAAAACCTATGGGTTTATTGTAAATTCATGACACTAAAAAGTGTTTGCATGCATGCACATACAGTACACCATGCACAGATGTGCAAAGGTTGCGGCAGGTGGAAGCGGAATGAAAGCCAGCCCTAAGGTAGATAATGGGTGTTCTTCTGTAAAGTTAAGATGTTCTATCAGCAAGTACAATACAGAAGAGAAAGAAAGAGATGATAATCTAGAAATAAAGCACTTCAGAAATCCTCTTTTCATCTTCACGATGGAACATCGGACCCGGAGCGTGGCCTGCAGTTCTCATCCTTAATGGATTGAGATAATGGCTGGACAAATTGTTCCCAGGCACTGTCTTCACTCTGCCCCACTGAGTTCAGGGATCGGGGGAGTAAAATAATCCGATTTTTCCTTCCTTTATCTCCCAGACTCCAAAGAAGAAGCAAGGGGGCTTTGACATGCCATGTCTACTTGTCACAACCCCTTTTGTGTACCCTCCGCACATGTGTGGACCCGGCTTTAGACGCCATCCCTTTTCCAAGGGCTCACTGTCACGGCCTCAAATAAACCTGCTGGTAGTGCCAGCCCTGTTTTCCATTTTCCTGTCCTTTTTTCCTCTTTCTTTCTTCCCCAGTGTTTATCAGACTCTGGCCTCTCCTTAAATGAGGAGTCTCTCATGGTTAAGTGGTAGAGTTCATGCTGAGGTTCGTGGAAATTCACCAGGTCTCTTACAAACTGTTGTGGTGAGAAAAAGCTTGAGTCTGATCACCGGGATGTGAGCCACGCCAGGCTCCCCTGTGTCAGGAATGAGTATACAATGCGCAATAAGCACTTCTGCTGCGTGCTAAGTTGGTCCGGTCATGACATCCTTAAGCCGAGGGCCGTGCCAGCTCTCCTGTTACAAAGACAAATTGTGCATGCGGAATTTCTTGGAGAGGCTCCGAAAATGCTCCCCCCCCATACTTACAGCCTGGCTCTCTGTGGGGACTTTCACTTGAGAGATTTAGTGCCATAATTTAGCCCTTGCTCACATCTCAGCCCAAGGGGAATCCTATCAAACGCTGCTTAAACCACCTGATTAGCTCAGCGACAACAGGAGGACTGATGTTGGGACAGCTTCAGGGGTTGACGCTTGTTGCTGACATCTCTAACGATAAGATGGAGCCCCACCCTGGCAACCAGGAGTCCAAACAGAGTGAGATAACTTTAAAAGAATTCTGGTCTCGGCTGCATTCACAGTTTTAACTAGCAACAGGTGAATCCTGGTAATCACTTCATGGTGTGCCTGCACTGCAGCGCTGTTTGCTGGGTGATGTTCCATCACAGCAGCAAGATGGAAATGTCTTTACCTCACATTGTGTCAGGACGTAGACCTCTGCTAATGTTCAGATTGACTTTCTTGTAATACGCTTATCCTAATCTGTGCTCCATGACATGTGAAGGTTAGTAGATGTAAAAGAGCAGGACGTGGGAAAATAATCGCTGAATATGAAGTCAAAAAAAAAGTTGGGAGTGCCTCCTTCCTCCTCTGCAAGTTAGTGTTGGAGACATACAAACTCTTACACTATTAATCACTCTTCCTTGTGTATTCTCATAACTTGTTTCTTACAGGATTTTGAAGTCCTTATACGTACTCTGAATAGCCTGTGATATTTATGATTTTAATAAAACAATGATCCCCAGAAGGGGCGAAGGTTAGTTACAGTATACGAAATAAGATGAAGAGTTGTTTTTACCCTGAATTTTGTGGTATTGGAAAATCTCCCTGGTACCCATTAGTTCCAAAACATTTGTATTGAATGTGTTTTATGAAATCATACAAAAAGGTATAATTCAGGCCTGCACAGTATGATGTACTGGGCTGCACCCAGGTGTATGCTACCATCTGAATATCAAGTATTTGACTGCTGAAGCACATGCTCACACAAAGCTGCAGCAACCGCCTTTTAAGTGCCTTCCTCACAGGCACTTTATGGTAATTCACTTTCCCCATACAGGTTTCTCTCATTAAAAACAAATCAATCTCAGAAACCCTAAAATGGTTACCCAATAAACTTTTGCTTTCAATAATTTGGCTTTCAGACATGATATACAGGGGCTTCCCAGGTGGAGAGGAGAAAAACACCCTGTATTTTAACATACTGGCAGAGTGTCTTGAAAGGCTTTTTCAAAAGATATTCAATGACATGCAACATGACGCATCATGCATAAATGCCTCACTGCTTGAACTGTGATGTATCCCCCTGGTCCCCAAAATGAGCTTACTCATATTGTAGACTCGGTGAGTCAGGGGGGAATCAAAGTAAATGACCCGTGGATAAAGTACATCACGTCATCCCTGCAGCCTCAGCCCACAAATCTTACATTCCAGTGACAGAAATCATGTTGTTTTTCTTCTCTTTGCTTCAAATGGTAGGGATAGTCCTTTTTGTTTTAAATTGTACCTGGGTCCACTTTTGGCATTATGGGTGTGGTCCTAATAAGCACATGTGAAGTCTAATGTGTAATCTGATAAACATACTGTACATTGATTTACAAAAAGCCTTTAGCTATATAATGTCTTTGGCAAGTTAATGTGAGTCCCTAACACAAGGCGTGTACTGTTCACAGTGATACATGTACATGTCCATTCTCTTTCCAGTTTGGCATTATTCATCCCGATTGGCTATGGTCCTTTGATCAAACAGAGTAAGCTCATATGTTCCAGGGCGTGATGGACTGGCTGCCTCTTCCACATGCTGGTATGAGCTATTGCTTCCCCATCTGAGACTGTGGGTGGTCCTTATCTCACTGATACGAGACCAAGACCCTTTGTAATTTCAAACCTATTGAGAGATGCCTTATGTGTAGACCCTGCACCATAGAAATGTAATAAGGAGAAAGGACATTCCAAATATTAGCATATTAGAGCGGCAGCCATTTTCATGTGTGACTTTAGTTTAAACTTCTGTATAAACCGACTCACTGAGGTCAGGTTTTGCACAGTGCCTGAATTGGATCTAATAAGGTGCCAGTACCCTATTTGTATGACATGATCATCGCATATGTTGTTATATGCATTTCTTGGTTAATACATTACTTCAAATGTGTTTTTTGTATGTGTTTCATTACATACATTCATGGCTGGGCATTTACTTTTTTGCTCACCAGCCACTGTGGCTAGTGGTTTTCTAAAGTAAGCCATGCAGCATTTTCACTTGCCACTATTTTGTGGGAAATGACGTTTTATTTCATTAAAGTTGACTGTGGTGTGTTACAATCTACTTGAAGAACTAGATTCACCGACCATAACCAAATGGGCAGTGGAGTAGTAACACTAGGAAGCACAGAGAGCCAGCTGCTAAATGAGTCAAATTTACTAACTGAATGCATCATCCACACACTCTCGTCACAGCGTAGGAAAGCACATTGCTACGCCAGGTGAGGCTTATTTTCTCTAACCAGTGTAGCATGAAAGCATGGTGGAATTAGCAAGCACGCTAACTATCCAGCCATCCGCTAGTTAGCTTGCTACTTCCACCATGCTTTAATGCTACACTGCTTACAGAACATGAGCCAAGCAGCAGGCAACAGTCCCTCCGAGCGCTCTCCTCCCGGTGAAGTGACGACACATTTGAATTATGTGTTGTCACCATGACGATTAACAGCCATCACCATTTTCTTTTGTAGTTGACAAATGACCATGGAAAACAGTTCAAAGTCCTTTTACACATTTAAACAAATCACACTAACACTTACAGTTTAACTTAATAACAACACAGACAGTGTGGAGAGGGAGTGTAATAGGACAACTATTTCAACTGTTTCTTACTTACACGAGACACCCATACTGGGATAAAATCTGTTGGACAGAAAGACTCTCAGATTTTGCCACTGACGGTACACATTGTTCTCCATAACACATTATTCTCATTCCTCGACAACTAGCACTGTTACCACTGCTGTGTCCACCTGCACACTGCAAGCAGAGTGAAGTTGGCTTGATTTTGGAGCTTTGGAAGTGAGTGATTATTTGCTTATTCTACAATAACAGAAGCAAAACCCACACTGATGAACGAATTGGGGATTGCTTGAAAAGAAACACAAACAGTGCTTTCAATATTCGAGAACAAAATGTTACGCCAACTATCCAAATATCTTTCTTCTTGCACAAACACGGCTTAATGCTTAATGATGTCAGTTTTCAGTAAATCTGAGGAATGTAGGAAACTAAGAAGTAGAAGTTGTTGAGGTAAAGTGGGAATAAACTGAACATAAGTGATTAATAATCCTCAGAAACATTTCAAGACTCTGGCATTCACTCACACCATCAGTAACTGAGACCACTCATCCATAACTTCATCACCTCCCGTCTGGACTACTGCAATGGTGTCCTGTCTGGATTCCCCACCAAGGCCCTTAGCAGACTCCAGTATGCCCAGAAATCTGCTCTGACAACCGGAAGCCGGAAGTAAAACGCAGTGTGAGACTGTGGAGGGGAGAAAAAGACTGACGGAGGAATTTCGTGTTATTTCGAGATAAATGTTGTACTATTTGCTTAGTTTGTTTGTTTCTTTTAGCCCCATGGTAGCCCTTAGTCTCTAGAAAGAGCCAGCATCTACGCAAATCTACGCACCTGTGCGTGGAGGACCGCAGTTGTTCTACGAGTAGTAGCTAGCTAAACATTAGCTTCAAGCTAACACCAGCCCCATGGCTACTTCCACACCTTGCGAGCTCCCACCTACCCACAGGATTTCCTCGTTGCTTGAAAATGCAAACAAAGAAATTGATGACCTTAGGGAAGAAGTTCGCCGGCTCTCCGAGGACTTGAAAACCAAAGATGCCCTGTTGACCTCCTACCTGGATGTTGCTCAAAACCAGTCGCTTCGCATCACAACTCTCTCGGCGGCACTCCAGGATACTGTAATTTGGGACACATCCGTCTGTCCACACCCATCTTCTAGTTCGACACCGACCACCAGGGCATCCTGGACTGAAGTAGTCTGTGGCTGAAAGAGAGCCTCGGGTAGGGCTCCATCGCCTCCTGCCCTCAGCCTCTCCAGTTGCTTCGATGCCCTGTCGAAGCTGAATGTTCCACCGGTAACGGCCGACGTGGTTACCCGGGCTCGCCCTGCTTCAAAGCCGACGGACCTGCAGGCGTCAACGAGGACCACCGCTGCCTCGTGACAACAATTTCTGAGGGATGCGGTAGACAGACGGTCCGGTGGGCTCCCCTGCCTGAACCAGCCAAATGACAACGTTCCTCAAAAACAATCTCCCCCACCAAATGAAGGTAAGCAATTTTCCTCTTCTTTTCCTTGTCCATCTGAATCCAATACTGGCTGTTTTGTTCCTACCACCGGTCATTCACGCCCCCTCCACTCCTCGTCCGCTGTTCACCCCAACCACAATAATTATCGACGACTCCATCACCCGGGATATAAGTTTTTTTAATGCTGTCACACACTGCTTTCCTGGAGCCAAAGTTGCAGACATCCTGGCTAAAGCTGTGGACCTGATACCCTCACTACCGACCTCTATTAAACGCATTGTGGTCCATTGCGGACATAACGACATGTCCTATCAGCAGAGTGAGCGCACAAAGTCAGTTTTTATTTTGGGCCCACTTCCATCTCGAGGTCGCGGAGTAGGCCTTTTTAGCAGACTACTCATCCTCAACACCTGGCTCCAGCATACATGCAGCATTCACAAGATAGGTTTTATTGACAATTTTAATCTGTTTTGGAAACGTGACTCCCTGTTCAGCAGGGATGGGATTCATCCCAATAGACGCGGCAGCCAGGTGCTATGTGAGAACTTGCGACACGCCGTGCAGACCCAGACCTGGGTGTAGACTCGGACCTTAGATTGACTGTTTACACCCTGTAAAGACACGCACAGGCGCACCTCCCAATCACACTCTCCCATAAGCTCTCACTCCTTTACAAATAACTCTGCTAACCCACAGACCAGCTATATCATTCCAGTAAGAGTCAGTAATAACATTACTCAAAGGTACAGCGCTACACGCTCCTTTGTGCACCAACGAGGTGCTATACTTAACAACCTAATTGGAATTAAAACAACCACTGCAACGATAGAACAGAATAGGAGAATCAAATGTGGACTATTAAATATCAGATCTCTGTCTTCTAAAGTATTACTGGTAAACAATTTGATATCAGATAATCAAATTGATTTATTCTGTCTTACTGAAACCTGGCTGGGCCATGAAGAACATGTTAGTCTAAATGAAGCCACTCCTCCCAGTCATATTAATACTCAAATTCCTAGAGGCTCAGGCCGAGGAGAAGGAGTTGCAGCCATATTTGACTCAAATCTGTTAATTAATCCTAAACCTAAACTAAATTATAACTCGTTTGAAAGTCTTGATTTTAATCTTCAACATCCAACATGGAAATCATTAAAGCCAATCATATTTGTTGTTGTTTACCGAGCGCCAGGCCCATATTCTGAGTTTTTGTCATGTATTGTCCTAAAATCAGATAAAATAATTATTGTAGGTGATTTTAATATCCATGTGGACGTTGACAGTAATAGCCTTAGTACTGCCTTCAACTCACTACTAGATTCAATTGGTTTCAGTCAGAGTGTGCATAAGGCCACGCAGTGTTTTAACCACACCCTCGACCTTGTGCTGTCATATGGCATCAAAATTGAAGATTTAATAGTATTTCCACAGAATTCTTTATTATCAGACCATTTTTTAATAACTTTCGAATTCTTACTACCGGACTAAATGAAATTAAATAAAACCTTCTACGCTAGATGCCTATCTGACAGTGCTATAGTTAAATTTAAGGAAGCTATTCCAACAGCAATTAACTCAGTGTCATGCTTTAATATAACGGAAGACCTTTGTGCTAATTTTAGTCCTTCCAAAATTGATAATTTTGTAGACAGTGCTACGACCTGCCTACGGACGACTTTAGACTCTGTTGCTCCTCTCAAAAAGAAGACGATGAAGCAAAGGAAACTAGCACCTTGGTATAACTCCCAAACTCGCAAATTAAAACAAATCTCACGAAAACTTGAAACTAAATGGCATTCCTCCAAACTGGAAGAATCTCGTTTAGATTGGCAAGACAGTTTAAAAACATATAGGAGTGCCCTCAGAAATGCCAGATCAGACTATTACTCATCATTAATAGAAGAAAATAAGAACAACCCAAGGTTTCTTTTCAGCACTGTAGCCAGGCTGACAGATCTACTGAGCCATCTATTCCTATAGCTCTGAGTAGTGACGACTTCATGAGTTTCTTTAATGATAAAATCATAACAATTAGGGATGGAATTCATCACCTTTTGCCCTCAACTTCTAACGGTTCACCTTTTGATACAGGAGTGCTAGAAAGAACGAGACCTGACATGTACTTTGACTCCTTTTTTCCTATAGACCTTCAACAATTAATGCTAAAGGTCTCTTCAGCAAAGCCTTCTACCTGTCTCTTAGACCCCATCCCAACGAGGCTACTTAAAGAAGCATTACCCGTGGTGAACACTTCATTACTAGATATTATCAATATGTCTTTATTAACAGGTTATGTACCGCAGTCATTTAAAATAGCTGTGATAAAACCTCTTCTGAAAAAACCCACCCTCGATCCTGAGGTCTTAGCCAACTATAGACCTATATCGAACCTTCCCTTTCTCTCCAAGATCCTTGAGAAGGTAGTCGCTAATCAGTTATGTGACTTTCTACATAGGAATAGTCTTTTTGAGGACTTTCAGTCAGGATTTAGAAAGCATCATAGCACAGAGACGGCACTGGTGAAAATTACAAACGACTTTCTAACTGCTGCTGACAAAGGACTTGTCTCCATACTTGTGTTATTAGATCTTAGTGCTGCATTTGACACTATTGACCATACAATCCTTCTACAGAGACTGGAACACTTAGTTGGCATTAAAGGAATCACACTAAGCTGGTTTAAGTCCTATTTCTCTGATCGATATCAATTTGTTAATATCAACGATAAATCCTCCAGGTACGCTAAAGTTAGCCATGGATTTCCTCAAGGCTCAGTGCTTGGACCAATTCTATTCTCCTTATATATGCTTCCTCTAGGCAATATTATTAGGAAACACTCAATTAACTTGGATGACACCCAATTATACTTATCAATCAAGCCAGACGAAACCAGTCAGTTAGCTAAACTGCAAGTGTGCATTAAAGATATAAAATCATGGATGACCAACAGTTTCCTGAAGTTGAACTCGAACAAAACTGAGGTTATTGTGCTGGGCGCTAAACACCTACGAACTTCATTATCCAAAGATATAATTACTCTGGACGGCATTGTCATGGCTTCCAACACTACTGTCAGAAATCTAGGAGTTATTTTTGATCAGGATTTATCCTTTAACGCCCACTTAAAAGAAACCTCAAGAACAGCTTTTTTTCACCTTCGTAATATTGCCAAAATTAGGAACATACTGTCTCAAAACGATGCTGAAAAACTAGTCCATGCATTAGTTACTTCCAGGCTGGACTACTGTAATTCCCTATTATCAGGATGCTCAAATAAAACTCTTAAGACTCTCCAGCTGATCCAGAATGCTGCAGCGCGTGTTCTGACAAGAACTAACAAAAGAGATCATATTTCTCCTGTATTAGCTTCTCTGCATTGGCTTCCAGTAAAATCCAGGATTGAATTTAAAATCCTTCTCCTGACCTACAAAGCTCTAAATGTCAAGCACCTACATATCTTGAAGAGCTCTTAGTACCTTATTGTCCCACTAGAGCACTACGCTCCCAGAATGCAGAGTTACTTGTGGTTCCCAGAGTCTCTAAAAGTAGAATGGGAGCCAGAGCCTTCAGCTATCAGGCTCCTATCCAGTGGAACCAGCTCCCAGTCTGGGTTCGGGAGTCCGACACCGTCACCACTTTTAAGAGTAAACTTATAACTCTTCTCTCCGATAAAGCTTATAGTTAGGAAGTTAGGAGTTGCAGCATTCACAGGGGAAGGTGTGTAGCCGCAGTCATGACGCACCTCCTCCATATCTCTGCTTCTCTTCATAGAAAGCTTACTATATTTAGGGTATGAGGAGTTGCAGCATGCGCCTAGACCGGCGGGGGTGGGTGTGTAGCCTCAGTCATGGCGCACCCCCATCCTATCACTGCTTCTCCCCATAAAAAGCTTACGCATACTTAGGGAGTAAGGTGTCGCAGCGTTAGCCTAGACCAGCGGGGCGCCACAACACAGCCTCACTATGCGGTTATAGTTCTAGACTACCGGGGTACCTCCTTTGACACACTGAGCTCCTCTCTCCTCTCTCTTTCCATTTGTGTGTATTCATGTTCTAGAAATGCTTGTTATTAACCTAGCTCCGGGGAGTTTCCCCAGAGTCCGTATGTTCTTTGTCCCCCCAGCACCATCATCTTGGATCATGATGACACCTACATCATGGTGGCAGCTGTCGCCGTGGTCCTGCCCTACAACCTGCTGTGCCCCATTAGACCCTGCAATGCCCGGCATCGACTTGCTATGTCCGGCCAACGCCCTGCCACGCCCTGTTACGCCCTGCTGTGGTCTATGACTCCATGAACTATTACAACTACTCTAGTCATTATCTTAATTGTGACTTTGTTACTGCCATTGTTCATCAAACCCCCAACCGGCATCGTCAGACACCGCCTACCAAGAGCCTGGGTCTGTCCGAGGTTTCTTCCTAAAAGGGAATGTTTCCTTGCCACTGTCGCACTTACACATTCATGCATGCTCTTGGGGGAATCACTGGAATTGTTGGGTCCTTGAAAATTACAGAGTGTGGTCTAGACCTACACTCTATCTGTAAAGTGTCCTGAGATAATTCCTGTTATGATTTGACACTATAAATAAAATTGAATTGAAAAAAAATTGAATTGCTGCCAGCGTTCTAACCCACACCAAGCCCTGGCAGCATATCATTCCCATCCTCCAACAGCTCCACTGGCTGCCAGTCAAGTCACGCATCACCTACAAGATCCTCCTGCTCACCTACAAATCTCTCCATGGACTCTCACCACAGTACCTCACAGATCTCCTCCACCCATACACACAGTCACGTTCCCTGCAGCCCTCTGACAAGGACCTGCTGGATACCCCCCGCACCAGGTTTGCGGACTTTTTGGGACAGGGCTTTCTCTGCCACACTCTGGAACAGTCTACCACTTCACGTCCACTCTGCTCCACCCCTGCCCATGTTCAAAAAGCACCTCAAAACATTTCTTTTCACTAAGTCCTTTGAGCCCTAACCCCCCCCACCCCCCATTTGTTAAGCGACCTTGGGTACCTTGAAAGGCACTATATAAATCCAAGTTATTATTATTATTATTATTATTATAATGATGATGTGATATACTAATAATAAAAGTGTATCTAATGGGGACTTAACTTGTTCATTTAAAAAGGAAATTATGGTTTAATTCCTCTGCCATTAGCCATTTTAATATAGTGAAATTGTGATGTTCCTGTCTCTTATTGCATCCTGTCTCATAGGAATTATGTTTGTATACTACAACAGCAATTAGAAAGGAACATAATGCTGTTTTTATGGTTTTGTTTAGGCAAGTCACAGCACATCACATCAAGAGTGATGTGAAAGGGGATGGTGCAAGGCTGTGACACAGACCTGAGAAGATTCTTGTTATAGCAATAACTAATTACAAAATCACTTTTCATGATCAATGAAAAAAGTCACAATTTGTAGACCGCTTAGGGCTGTGCAATTAATCAAAATTTAATCGTGATTATGATTTTGGCTACCAATGATCACAAAAACAGAATAATTGAGAGAAACAATTATTGAGCTCATTACGTTTTTGAAGTAAACTCTTCTCTTGTGTTATGAATGAAAACAAATAAAGTTTAAATAGGAAAAGTATAATAGGAAAATTTCACAGTAGTGTGTTTTTTTTACTGTTGATTTATTTAACTTTTTTCCACTGTTTTTTAAGTTCAATAATTGTAACATCTTTCCAGAAGTCAATGAGCAATCGTGTTAAATTATCGTGATTTCAATATTGACCAAAATAATCGTGATTATATATTTTTCTATAATCGAGCAGCCCTATGACCGCTGCTAAATAACTGACTTGATTACATTACCAAAGCCCCCAAATTTTGTGGACTGTTTTTCCAAATTTTAGAGCATGAATAATAGGATAATAGGAGTTACAAAATCCATTAATATTAACTTGTTTGCACTGTCAATATACAGTATATTATTGCTTAGAGCGGCTGTCCGGGACCTGACCTTGAATACCTGCTAATAAAGCAGACATTCATCAAGAGCACTTTAATGTACTATTATTAAAACTATCTTGCTTCATCATAGGTCACTCATGAACTTTCTCCAGCTGGTTCGGTGTTGGGCGGTCTTCTATGTTGTTGCTGCTGTACTATGCTGCATGTTAAATAGTTGTATTTTGTACAAGGTGAGATAAAACAAAACTAAATTCCAAACTAGGGCTGGGCAATATATCGATATCTGAGGCTATATATCATCTTAAATGTTGCATATCGTAATATGACGCAAGTGTTGTCTTTTCCTGGTTTTAAAGGCTACATCACAGTAAAGTGATGTCATGTTCTGAACTTACCAGACAGTTTTGGCTGTTTTATTATTTGCCTTTACCCACTTGGTCATTATATCGACATTACTGATGATTAATCAAATCAAAAATCTTATTGTGTAAATATTTTGTGAAAGCACCAATAGTCAACCCTACAACATCGCCGCAATATCGACGTTGATGTGTATTTGGTCACGATTTTCTCCATATCGCCCAGCTCTATCCCAAACTGACTTTCACCCAGGAAAAGCTTGTTCATTCCTCGGGAGTGTTTTAATTCAAACCACAATTTTTTACCTAAACTTAACTAGTTGTTTTGGTGCCTAAACTTAACCGTTATCAGAATCAGAAAATTATTGCCAAGTACTTTTTTACAATTATTTTTGTTGTTGTAGGTGCATGTCATACATTCTCTAAATATAACAAGGTTAAGAAAATCAAGTATTAGAATATAAACAATATAAGTATAAATATATATATATATATATACACAGTATGTATTAAAAATAAAAATAAAAAGAGCAGAACAGCAGATTAAGTACAGTGGCATGTAGAGTCAGAGGTGGAGTGTGGGGAGAGTCAGCGTGGGTTCCGGGCCTTGTTGATAAGGCTAGTGGTGGAGGGGAAAAAACTATTCTTGTGGTGTGAGGTTTTGGTCCTGATGGACCTCAGCCTCCTGCCAGAGGGGAGTAACTCAAAGAGTTTGTGGCCGGGTTGGGAGGGATCGGCTTTTTGCAGCACGCTTCAGAGTCCTTGTGGCCTGGCCTAGCCTTCTCCTTCTCTGCAGACCGAATGACACGCTGCAGTCTGCCCTTGTCCTTGGCAGTGATAGCAGCGTACCAAATTGGGATGGACGATGTGAGGATGGACTCGATGATGGCTGTGTAGAAGTGCACCATCACTGTCATTGGCAGGTTGAATTTCTTCAGCTGCCGTAGAAAGTACATCCTCTGTTCATTGTGCATGATGCTCATTTTTTCTGGCTAAACTCTACTACTACTACTACCATCCATGGCCCCTAAAAGGACCATCATCTGGCGATGCCTGTAGCCGGTTCACAGTCACCTCGTGGTGGCTAAACAACTGCCGCTGGAAGCCGGTGTCCCGGAGCTCTGTGGTGGCTAAATACAACCAGCAACTGCCGCTATGATTTTATCTTTCTATGGCACTATAGGCCCTATTTTAATGATCTAAGCGCACGGCGAGAAGTGCATGGCGCAAGTGCATTTAGGGCGTGTCCAAATCCACATTTGCTAGTTTGACGGGGGAAAAAAGGGTCTGTGCGCCGGGCGCATGGTTCAAAAGGGGTTGTACTTAGTGTCTTCATTAATCATAGGTGTGTTTTGGGTGTAACATGCAATCAGAGTGTCATCTCCCATTCCCTTTAAAAGCCAGGCGCGTTTGTAACATTGCTATTATGATGGCAGATTTGCACCGTAATATTTTTATTTGTAATCTTTTGCATGTTTGTGTGCTGCTGCTATTCCCTGTGTGTGTGTGTGTGTAACAAGCATAGTGTGCACGTTGTGCATAAGCCTAGGCACATTTTACAAATGCTGCGCTATTGACTTGGTTTTTGTTGGTCAATGGCGCGATCACTTCCCGCTGCCTCAAAATAGCAATACACCCAGAATGCACCTGAACACACCTCCCTGTAAGACCAGCACGTCCATGGGCGCAGGTGCATTTGCTATTTAAACGACGCGGGCGCTGGACAGGAAATTGACAACTGCGCCGGTCTTAAACTAGCAAAGACACTTGCGTCGGGCTTTGCGCTGCGCCGCGCTGGGCGCAAGATAGGGCCCTACGTGTTCATGTTACAGCGCTTTACTTAGTTTAAAATACTTCTATGGTATAGGTATATATGATCTATTGGTGAAGTAGCATTGATCACTTTAAGGGGGGTTTACATTTTACAAAATAATTCAGCAGAGGCAGGGATATATAGACCAGAAAGGGGGAAATCCCTCGCATCCCCCTCTGCAAATTGCACCCTGGTCATGCTTCCATGTGTCTCAGGCCCAAAATCTACAGTATGCACCTTTTCTTCTTTCTCTCTGCTACTGACGGATTTGGGCCTCTAGTGGTCCTCACTTTTAATCTGTTCTAATTTTCTTTCCAGTTTCCATTTAGTTGACACTTGTCAGCGTCAGCTTTCCTGTTTTCCTAAACAAACCTCTCTTTGGTTGCTTTTCAGTTTTGAACATTGTGCAAAGCACTGTCACTGTTTTCCCTCACTGTGTTCCTTCTGTCTTTCCTTGTTTGCCCTCTTCTTCTTATTCCCTCCCCCTCTCCTGCTTTTTCTTCCTCTTTTTTGGCTGTATCACACAGCAAACCCATCATCTCGGCTGCTCTCGCCAACCATGACCTGCGATTGGAAATGGATATCCAAACAAAGCACAACCTATCATCTTTATATTGTGGCTAATAGGAATATTGGAGGGGTGTTTCCAATAACACAGGCACAGCTCTGAGTAGCCACACAAGTTCACCGGGAGGTCGAAAAGACCGCACAGGGAAGGGAGGATACGAGCATGAGAGAGAATGAAGAGAAAGAGAGAGGTTAGAAGAGGGGTAGACAGAAGGACATACTTTGACAAAAGCTGCATCTTCAAAACGGGGAGATAACGATGTTAGTGCTGGGAGCTGGAGGCTGTCTGGAGCCTTATAACTGCAACTAAACACCAAGGAATCAGAGTTTGTGCACCCCTGTGTCAATGACCACACTGCTGTAACTTAGAATCTCCAGAGCAGCAATTCTTTGTTTATCACTGATAACCCGAAATTGCTCAGAGTGGAGGCAAAGGCTGTCTCTGGTATTGATAAGTTTAAGATTAAAGGTTGTGTGCAACTGTGAGTTTTAACCCTCAAGACTGAGGCACTAAGGCTTAACAGATGGGAATTTTTGTCTGTCTTCATCCAATACTTACATGCCATATTTTTTTTTGAAAGAATTATTGGTGGCTGTAATCATTCCTCCTGTCCATGCCGGCCACGAGGTTAAGCTTTACTGTAAGAAATAGTAGATACTATCCACAGTTTGTGGATTTTGTACAAAAATGCATTCTAAAGGTCAGCCAAACCTAATACGAGGCTTCAGCAGTGTGAATTAGTCAGATCAAATATGTATGTGTGTCCTGGCTGTCGTGTGGACATTTATTACCACTGTTGTGTCCCGGCAATGAACCTACTACCAAGATGTATTCTTCTGCCTCGCCTCTGCAAGGCAACACTGTCCATGGAAACACAAAATGTGAATTTTGTGCTAAAAATGACGGTAACTATGGAAGATATCCACCTGAATCGATTCACTCAGACTCATATTAGCTTCAGCTGAACATTAGAATGCATTTTTGCACAGAACAAGGACGGGGGATTTCGTATTCCAGTTTTTTTTATGCGCAGTCACACCAGACAGCGGCACAGCTAAGTCATCTATGTGTCCTCACAAAATAGTTGGTGCTAGAGGTTTGGTGACATTGGTTCTACCCACAAAGCTAACAGCTAGCATGCAAGCAAGTGTCAGTCACAATAGCTCCATGAGCTTGCTTATTCCTCTGTACTGTGACGTTTACTTCTCCCTGGTATTTTGTTCTCAGGATTGTACATCATTTTAGAAATTTTGTTATTGTTGTTATTGAGTTATTGAAGAGAAACAAAAAAAACTGTTAGCTTGCTAGTTAGCAACTGTTAGCTAGCAGGCTCTTCAGCTTGGTTGCTAATGGGACTTCTGTATATTAATTTGTCATATCTATAGATATTTTTCATTTTCATAATACACCTCATCTGCAAAGCAGCTGCCCCACACACAACTCCAACAGCTGCATGAGTCTCATGTGTTACTTGTAACCGGGCATACCCGCCAAGAGGCGCCGAGGATGCGCTACTTCACTCAACTGGCCGCTTGATGGAACTGGCCGTAACGTACCCTGTCACGGAATGCACCTGATTCGATAAACACTATCTCTCTCTATATCACTATATGATCGTCGTTTCGAACAGAAAACAACGTGGCGGCCTGCTCATAAACTTTGTTGTTCCGTCTAAAAATAAATCAAACAACCAAAATCAATTTCTGAAAACATTTTAGGCTACAAATGGACAATGCCACTGCTGAATCTTGTTTTATTTTAAAACTACATTGCCTAGTTTGAGAGCTTGATCCCAGTCTTATGAGCCAGCCGTGTCGCGCCGGAGACTCCAGCATAAAGTTGAGGTCTATAGTCAACTTTATGCAAATACAGACCGGCAAACGCACTGGCAACCCCGCTCAAAACTTGGCACCACACTCCCACCATGCACTACGCGACTGCTTTTCCTACTCTACATAGTAAATGAATAGAAACTGTCGTGCATCCCTCCATCGACGACTCTGGTGGAAATGCCCCGTAAGAGTTGCGTTTAATAGCCTTTGTTTATCATCTGTGATATGGACTCATCAGTTTACCACACAGTCAGCGAAATAAAAAGTCTGCATCCTAGTCATAGTTTAGTTTTAAAATCCTAGTGCATCACAAAAGAGTTCAAAAAGACTTTTGAAGAAGTTTGTAAAAAGTGTACAGCCTACCATGCTGTTACCCTGCGATGAGCTGTGTGCAATGACGCAGCAAAAAACAAAAGTGCAGTTAATGCTGTCGAATCAGGGGCTTCTCACATGATTTGAATCATTGCCGTATAATTGGCAGAGTTACATTACAGACCAATAACTCTTTCAGCGTATGAGGGTTGTATTAAGATACGCTTGACTGAATTAACTGAACTTATCCTTTAATAATTTCAGGCTGCCATACTCAGGGTGTGATTCGGAGGTTCAAAAGTTACTTATGATTCTGTGTGAGTGAAAAAGAAAGACAAATTGAGAGCGATGGTGACTTTGTGACATGTTTCAACCAACTGCTGATGGCTCCTATGTCACAGGAGAGATGTGGCATATTACGTCAGAGACTATTAAGTTACCAATGTCTTTTCACTGAAAGACAGATTCTCTCTGTCTGTTGCTGGGATGGAGGGTGCCTGTTTGTTTTTGAGAGTGCGTCGCCCCTATGGCTGTCTTCCTACTCATGCAGGTAGCCCCGAGGGGGAGAGAATGGAGCTCTTTGACAGGAGAGTGGAGAGGGGGGGGGGGGGGGGGAGGGGTTACATTGCAACCACCATCTACTGCCTGGGCTCATTCTGTAATGAAATGGCCTGTGTCATGGAGGCCTTGTCCAAACAATGGGCCTATTCAACCTGGAGAGGAGTCTCTGTCAGGACTAGGCTGAATCTGATACCTCTGATTCAGGGCTGCAGTCCCTCTTTCTTTCAATCGTAAGATTTTTTTACTCAGTTTACTGTAGCTGTTACCATCCTCCCCTTCTTTCTACCTGCTTCACTTTGTCCTTCTGATTCTCTGCTTTCTAGTACTCTCCTTTCTGCTTCCTCGGATGTCAGCCTACAGAAACAAATATGTAGAAAAGTTACACAAAGAACTTGAGGCACAGTGTTCTCATGAACTTGTTTTTTTATTGTTTTTTTTAAAGATATCACATGTCTAAGTGAACATCATCCATGTTTCCACCAAAGCATTTTGGTTTTACATATTTCTGTATTATATTTCATGTTATTCCAGGTTTTTGTGTGTCATTAGTTTTGAGTTCTTTGGGTGCTGCATTGTTTTCAGTCTTAGTTTTAAGTTTTTTAAACTTGCACCAAAGACCTCCATACCACAAGTAGAGGATAGAGGAAGAATCAAATACCAAAATCTGCTAGCTGCTATCCCTCAATGGGGGAGTTAGTGATTATATTTCACCTGTGTCCAAAGGTTGAGTACTCTTACCTACCACCTCATTTTTAGTCATCTTTCTCTCTTAGCACAATTGGAAATGATGTGTGATTTTCACCTTTATTACTCTGACTAACTCTGCACTAGACACAGTATTATATGGAAGCCCATTTCTGCCAATAGTTAAAGGTACCTTGTGGGGTATTTCTTTAAACAAAGTTCTGTTTACGTTCACTGTTTACAAAAAAGTATTGTGTGTATCTTTAAGGTAATATTTTCTTTCCTAGGATGGCGAAGGCATGAGCCGCCCTACTCTGCCTCTGATTGGCTTACCCTGATATTCCTGTCCCAACCCTAACCGATATTACTCCTCATGCCTAAACCTAACCAACCTGACCAACGATGGCAACGCCAATCAGAGGCCCAGTAGGGCAGGTTTGGATTTTGCCATCCTAAGTTTTCCCAACGAAAGTGTTTTAAATGCATTTCCTTCCACAATTTCAGAGCCCATTTTTGTATGATTTTGATACCTACATTGTTTACATCCATATTTGCTAGCTAGCAATCTTCTTCCTGGCCTCTGTTGGCACATTGCTACATTTCTTGGCATGTTAACAGCACAAACTGCTGATCAGAGGAATAAACCATTGGCATTGATCACGTCACCTGCTTGCTCCCTATGTGCAAGTATGCACTCGTGTGAAAACATGTGATACTAATGAAACAGAAACACATTGCTTGTGGTCAAAAGGTTAGCATAATTTATTTGTCCTAAAATGACTATGTTATGACTTCTCTCATGAAATAATAAGTCACAATTATGAGAGGGTCATACATTACATCATTATTAGATAATAAGAAGACATTTTAAAAACAAAAGGCCCAGCAAACTCACACAGGTGTTTTCACTTATCCTGGCTAATTAGACTCATAGGCGAAAACTATGCTGAGGCCTAATCAGGCAAAATAAGAGAAACACAACGTGTCCTTTAATAATTAAAAACAAAAAATTAAAAAGTGCTACCAGACTTTTTTTTTTTAAATGGCTATTTTCTGCTTTAAAGGGGTGATAAAATTCAAAACCGAGTTTACCTTGTCATAGTTGAATAACGACTGTTCGGTGGGTGAAATGGGCATACAGAGAACCTCAAAGTCCCATTGACACGTATTGACTATGCAAATATCACAATTTGAAACTGCCGCTGAAAACGGGCGAATCCCAACGAAGCTAATAGTTGACGTCAACTCAGTGGCTGTACCTTAATTGGCTCTGGTCTGTACCTTTGTCACTCCCCAAAATGTACATACATACTGGTGTTCTGAATGTAGGTCACGCAGATGTCACACACTAGTTTAGCTGCAAGCTGCGCTGTGTACTTTCACGGGAATTAGAAAGAAGAAAGTTTGGAAGTTTTTCAAGGATATTGAAAAGAAACCAAGGTCGTAAATGCAGTGTTCCAGGCTGTACCATGGAATACTGGCCCATGTGTGTACATGTACACACAGAGAAAAGTGTTTAGAACGAGTAGATATCGGACAATGGAGCGGGAGTTGTGGATCTAACACAGCGGCGCAGAGGACTTGCAATGGGCGGTGTGCTGCTGGAGCTTTCACCGCTGCTGCTGCTGCTCCTGCTGCTCCTGCTGCTGTTGTGGAGCTGCCTGCCGGCAGCGGTTCACAGTTCGTTGACTTTGTTTTTGTTCCCAATATGGATCCTTGGGGAACAAGGGGCTGTGGAGCCACCAGGACGAGACATGATAAGAACATAGTAGTTACAATTCTGTCTGTGCGCCTGTGGGCTTCACTCTCCGCTAAATGTCCCCGCTCTGAGACACTGAACTAGCTGGAAGTGGAGGTTTTTTTATGTCCCAAGGGTAACGGTGCAGATCCACTTTGGCAACACGACTGAAGTGTGGTGTTGCGACGTAATACATCCATGGTTGATGCTCCACGCCCTTGAACAGCAGCTAATTGGACGAACATGTCATGTGGGTCTGGCTACTCCTGAATTTCAAAATGACCATCGTGACGGCTCGTTGAGAATACGATCTCGTATTTTATGAAAATAGTTCACCGAAATGTGTTTCTGAAAACATTTTAAGCAAGAAATGGGCCATACAGGATGACTAAACTGTAACTAAACTGTGTCTCTGGTGCTTTGTACAGTAACATTAGTTGATGAGATTATGTGTCGGAGCAGAAATGAAGTTTGAAGCCAGCCGGGGATATTTTCTTGGGCCTCTGCTGCTCCAGCCATTCCTGCTCCGGCGGCGCCGCTGCCCACGGCCGCTGCCCGCAGCCGCTACCCGACTGCACGTTTGAAAGTCGATCGGTAACGTTAACAGACAGTGTGTGAGTCTAATGATGGAAAGCCAAAAAAGAAAAGGCAAAGGTGACACTGAGAAGGTCAGACTCAAAAGGGAAAAAAGGATTGTTTTGCTGTGCTGTGTGTTGTTCATCCCCCTACCTGCCTGCGCACTGTGACAGTGTTGCCAACTTAGCGAATTTGTCGCCCCATTTAGCGACTTTTCAGACCCCCTTAGCGACTTTTTTTCACAAAAGCGACTAGCGACAAATCTGGCGACTTTTTGTAGAAAAGACAACGGCTTTCTGCAGCAAAGACGCCAGTATCATCGAGCACGCAAGGTATTTCTCTCCTGTGGCCGCCAAAACAGTCACCTCTCTCTTCTGTTCTTTGACTGAGGAGCAGAGGAGCAGCCCCTGCAGCACTGCGCAGCTTCGCTCGATGTAAACCAACCAATCAGCGCACAGCTCATCTAAATATTCATGAGCATAAGGGAGAAAACCTCTCGTTTCATTCTAGGGCTATTTCACAGGGTTGCATTAGGGAGCATAGAACAGCACCCAGGCCATTTTCAGCCCAACCAATGTTACAAACCCTATTAGGAGACCTTAAGGAACAGTGTGAAATACCCTATATAATCATTATATCACAATATATACAATACAACTTTATTGTCAGTTTACAGTGAAATACATTTTGCGTTGCCGAGCAGCTCCGCTCAAAAGAGAGAGAAAAAAAAGTACACACAGAGTAAGACAACAATTACACATATAGTACAAAGATGAAAACTCATCAACAGCCATGACAAAGAAACATGTTTCATGATATCCTCGGATCCAGATCTTAATTGGCAGCCCACCGATT
Organism: Zingel zingel; assembly: GCA_023566125.1. NCBI lineage: Eukaryota > Metazoa > Chordata > Actinopteri > Perciformes > Percidae > Zingel > Zingel zingel. The sequence continues at coordinate 28,676,348 of CM042327.1, forward strand.
TTGGTTTAGCACCAGGATAGCCTTTAGGAAATGTAAGTAGAGTTGGTAAAGGATCACTGTGGAATCTTTCCAGCTGTAGTGCGATGGAGATGTACAGCAGTCACAGTGCTGTTAAAATGATATATGCAGATGATAGTGTGTTGTGTAAAACTATTACATTTTGCGAATGCTCCAAAAACCTCAAAGATTTACATCTATTTTGTTAGTATGGGTCCGTCTAAACCTTAAAGGGTTCCATGAAATTACAGACAAAGATATGACACAAGTCAATACTTTACTAAAACTGGGCACCCTTTTGGTCTTACATGTACAGGGCACTAAAACACAATATGGATTGAGTTGTCAGTGGCAGATCAGCTTTTTGACAGTTACACTATCCAACTATTGTCTAAGGTCAAGGCAGAAGGAAGATATTGAGAGTTCTGTCAGAGCTCACAATGGTTAAATTCGTGATTTTACCTTTAAAGGAAAACCTTGGGTAACACACGTCAGAGGACATTTGGAGATAGAGTTTCTTCCACTAACATGGTGCAAGAACCTTTGATGAGAAAAACAGAAGCTAAAACAAATGATCTCTAAGTTGAATCAGCTGGATGCTCTGTTTCCTCCATTTGATCTTGCAGATTCTAGAATAATATATGGATATGTGCGTTAAGTTAGATATATAGGTTATAGGGTAGTCTCTCTGATCTCTGTCTCACTCCCTGTGTGTGTGTGTGTGTGTGTGTGTGTGTGTGTGTGTGTGTGTGTGTGTGTGTGTGTGTGTGTGTGTGTGTGTGTGTTTGTGTGTGCGTGTCTAAGAGAGAAAGAAAGAGCAAGGCAGAGAGAGAAGAACTATGGGTGCCTTTGCCAAGTGGGGTTGCATTAAAAAAAAACTCAATTACACAGTCAGGCTGCTGGAGACACTCTGGCTATTTGTTTGGAGAGTTTTATCAGCATGTCAGACGGCCATGAAATGGACTCTAAATTAAATGGCAGTGCTTGGCTGTTGCCGCACACCACTTTTGTAAACAGTTAAGAATAAACCCATAAAATCCTAGAGAGCTGGAAGCTGTTAATAAATGGCTGTAGGATAACTTTAGTCAGCTGACACAGTGTAGTTTGTGATTTTTATTTCTAATTTTAGGAAACACTGTGTGTCTAAGTAGATATACCAAAATAGGGGGAATCAACCTTTTAGAATTAGAAATTCAGAATAATTACTGCCCATTTACAATTTGTCTACAGTATAAAGATCAAGTCACCTAATCATGGCGAATCACAGTCTTTTGCTACATTGCAAAGACAAGACTGCCTTGTGTTGTATGAATGAAATGAGCTTGAGGTAAGTCGCTAAAACCTCTTCCTAATCTCTGAGTCAAGGATACCATTGTATATCTGCTGCAGTTGGTGTAATGCAACACCTGGATCACCATGAACATAATAGAGCTGTTTAACAGGGTTAAACACATAGTTCAAATATATGGCAAGCTGGAACTGCATAATCTGATCCTAAATTGTACAGAGAAAGGTCAACTGTGCACCTGTTAGTATGGAGAAGGGTGGTGGTGACCAATGCTAACCTCCAAAACCATCTCTCAACAGATATTATCTTGGATAACAAACTGAAGTAAATGGGCTTTACAAACAATAATGGCTTATCTGACAAGTGCACAGCGCCCTGTGTGTTCCCCAGAGGGAAGGGAGGGCTTTAAAATAGATTTACAGTGAGGCCGGCCCTGAGTGCTTGCAGCCTTCACTGTGACACAATGAGTCTGTGATATCTATTCCTGGAATTAGTTTGTACTACAATTGCAGTAATGTACCTATTTGCATTCACCTTCTCTCAGAATTCCTAACACAATTTCCCGAAATGACAAAACCAACAAACCCAACACGCTGATGACACCGTCCTTCTAGCTCTGCTCTCCGGCCCCTCACAACACCACTCTTCATGAGATTGTGAAGTGGTGTGACGACTCCTGCCTGGAACATAATGTGAACAAGACCAAGAATGGAAGTGACCTTCTCCAACAATCAGAGGAAAACTGGTGTGCTGTGCCAGTCATCACTTCTATCCAAGGGAAGCTCGCAGAGTTTGTCGAGGAATATAAGTACCTGGGCACAATCTTCGGTAACCTGCTGAAATGTGGTTAAGATCCTCAGGAAACGCCAGCAGCGGCAGTATCTCCTGAGGAAGCTCAACTCCTTTTGGGGTCTCACCTGCTGGTTCCACTCCATCAGCCTTAACAACAAAAAATGCATGCAGAACACAGTCAAAGTCTGCTCCAAAATGATTGAACTTCCTTCCCCTTTCTATCCTATGTGAGCAGCAGATGCTAAGGTCAGATGGCAGGATTCTACAGGACCCTTCACATGTCCTGTTCCCTGCGTTTGAGTGGCTCCCCTCAAGATACCACCTTCTTTTGCCCAGGCTGTAGGACACAAGCTCCTCAACTGCCAACCATCCCCATCTCTCTGCTCACCCATACACACTCACTCAGACTTGGTTCATGCACTGAACTCCCCTCTCACACACACCCACACAGTGACTTAATCATTTTTACAATGCATCGCGATGCGGATGCCAATGATTCTGCATCGATGCAGTAACAGACCATAATAGATTATTAATAGCCTTGACGGCTCATCTGACTACAGATGGAGATACAATAAAAAAGGGGAGTTCATATATATCTACTTGAATTTGTTCTGAAAACTATGTGCAGTAATATATAATAATGATAGGTGACATATCGCGATGCATCGTGATGCATCGGGATATTGAATCAAATCGTTGACAGGATAATTGTAATCGAATCGTGAGACCAGTGAAGATTCACAGCCCTACCGGTCGTGTGACGAATTTTAGCCAACCGTTCAGCAGCCTTTACAGTTAAGTTTAGCCAAGAAGGTTACTGTGGACCTGGTACAGGGCACCATAAGGACACTAAAGATGAAACCAGAAACCCAAGACTGTGTTCATTTAGTGTTGCTCAATATTTTTTGAGACCAGGAAGTGTGTAAATTTCATTCATCCGTTTCAACCGTGTGACGTCTATTTACAATGTTTGGTGCGCTTGACAAAGTGCAGTGTGAATGCTAACCAAACAAAATGAAAAATGCAACAATGTTGCAACTTCAACCCTAAAGCTGCTTACACACCAACCAGACGGCCGACCGTCGACAGTTGGACTGATCAGTCTCCCCAGTCTCCGGTCAAAAAAATGCCTCAGAACACACCGAAGAGACAAGACGTAATACGTCTCCATAACAACAGGTGGCGCTAATTTGTATTGTCGCCCAAAAATTAAAACCGGCAGCTGATTGGATGAACCCGCCATGTGGGTCTTATTTCTCTGGAAATTCACAGACAGACTTTCATGGCGGCTTGTTCAGAATACGATCTCATATTGTACTAAAATAGTTCACCGAAACGTGTTTCTGAAAACATTTTAAGAGAGAAATAGGCCATGCAGTTATTGAATCTGTCTTCATTTCAGATCAACAAAGGTCAGTTTAAAAGATTTTCATCAGATTTTGAGAGACTCTAGTCACGCTCATTCTGCTCCCCGTTTCCGGGTTAGGACTCTACCAGTCACATGGGTCATTTGAGTCCGACTGCCGGCAGTGCCCGCCCCGCCGATTATACATGTCAAATCGGCCAAAATGAAAGCCGACGGCCCCTCGGATGGACGACGGTACGGAACACAGACTCGAGTCACTGACCTCGCCAGACTGTCCAACGGCCGATTATCGGCTCTGTGTCCGGGCCTTAAATCACAGCCAGTTCTACTGGACTAGAGGTGTGAAAGCGCTCTTCATGAATGTGTGAGTTATATACAAATTACAGTGCATTACTCTTCATATGTACCACTATGTACGAACAAGGAATAAATGAATGAATGAGGACAGCCTGGACAGGGTCATTGATTCAAAGCATGTCTTGAGACTCGTCCTTAAAAGACTTCAGACTCGACTCGAGATGCGGGACTCATGAACAATCTTTATTTTTAGGAAACGTCTGATGAGCTGAATGTTATTCTCCTCCCTGCGTAACCTATGACCTGCCTACGTAACACGCAATACGTAATGTATTTGCTGCGCGCGGCTATACGTGAGAGAGGACATGAAACATGACGACTAAACCGGCAGCTGCTGTGTTTGAAACTTTGGCTTTAAAATCTTCAGACAACAATGTCTCAAACATAAGAAGCGCTTAATGCAAAATATGTGGCATCAAGGATAAAGGGATTCTGGCTCAACCACATCTAATTTTATCAGGCACCTGAAAACGCACCCTGATAGGTTAGCAAACACGTCTAAGTCAGCATTGGCCAGCTAACGTTCTTCTTTAGCTTCTCGCTTTAGCTACAACCTACGGGAGGTTAACTCTGACTGTCATTCACTAGACGTTATGAAACGATGAATGAGCATTTGTTCGTTTGCCAAACTTGTGGTAGCCGATTTACGTAATCATTTATGTCGCACTAGCTGCCAACGCGTTAATTATTAGCGTTGGCTGCAAACAGCTTACAGGTTTATTGTTGAACTTGCAATGTTACAGTTTTATTTAGTTAACGTTACACTGGGTTTGAGAGTCTGGGGGATGTGTTGACTTACAGTAGTTTATAAGCCGTCATTAGTTGTGGAGGCAGTTCACATTCCATGGTTGTGGTCTGTAAGTGAAAAATAGGTTACAGTCATTACTAATAATTTTGCAATATTTTCCTGATACCCTGAGTAACAGTTCATTACCATTTTTCCAGTACTTCTCCCAGAACCTGCACAACAGGAGGGAAGGTCTGTCATTATGATACAGCGACAGACAGCGAGTCCTTTCTTCTTCAGTAGCCTAATATTTGTGACTTGACTTGGACTCTAGCTCAGAGACTTAAGACTTGACTTGGACTCTAGCTCAGAGACTTGAGACTTGACTTGGACTCAAGCTCAGAGATCTGCGATGCACTCCTTGACACATACAAAGCCTCATTACTAGCTCCCTTCAAATCAATAACTTCCATCTTTGATTTATTATCTTGCTGCTTCTGGTTTGTGTGGGTGAAAAAACGTTCAATCATTCTGCATGATTACAGCATACAAATTAATTCTGATGTGTCAGCTCAGAGCCAGCTGCATGATCAACCTGTACCCATTGACAGTGCTTCATGGGAGGTTAAAGGTAAGAGCTGCCAGAAGTTTGCACAACAGTAAATGCTGTGGGAGATGAGCCTTGTGCTGACATGACAATGTAGTTTTATATCCTCATCACTGTTATTTCTCAGCATTCTTTCCAATTTTTGCTCATGTTTCTGTTTGCCTACCAACCCCTTACAACACCGATGCTCTTGGTTTTGCGTGTAGACAGATTTGTTTTTGGTTACAACATGCCCTACATTGAGCAACAACACGTTATGCCAGCAGTTATGGCTCGAGGGAGGAAGACACCAGCACAACAGCTCATTAAGCTTGTCATTTCAATTACAGACATATGTTCCGAGCCATACATATCATTCTATTACACTTTTATTTAATCCAGTTTAGTCTTAAAATAAGTTCTCTTTTATGTTAAATGGTCAATGTTAACGCCCGTGTGTGGTGGAATGCCTTATATTGGGCAATAAATGACTTTGATTGAAATCTCCTGAAAACAATTTCTGTACTTTATAGCTTGAGGATGTCATGACGTTTTCCCATGCAGTCCTTGTGTGCAATATTGCATCATTTTTTAAACTTCATGTCATGAGAAATGTCTGAAAATTAGCTAAACTTATGTTTCCTAATTTCCTACTTCCCTCAAATACAGTATGATATGGCTTACTGACTGGTCATGGTTATAATCTTGAAATAATACAGTTTGAAGAGAATGTTTTTAAATTGGATCTGTTTCCCAGATGTTGTATTTATAGTCGATGATGGCTAAGAGGGAAAGAGAGATGTGACCCGCACACAACATTCAAAGCAACTCTATAAACAGTCTCTTTCCCTGGGAACTATCTAATGTAGGAGTATTTCAGACCCAGGTGACGCAAGAGTAAACTTCTCTGGTAAAACTTGTTACGTTAAAGAAACTCACCCCTGGTTCTCCAGATTCATTTGAATGCAATGCAATTATAACCAGTGGTACATGTGTAAAAAGGAGAAAAAAGGGATTTTTGCAGCATCACAAGTTTTACAACATTCAACCTATAACAATGTGTTTAAATTCCATATGAAATCTTTGCAGTGGTGAACCTGACGTCAGACAATGTCTGTGTATCCCCACCTGGTCTCTTACAGGACAAATTGGTTGCACTCTGGGGATCCTTGAATTGGTGGAGGATTCCAGGTGCATTGAGGTTAAGTTACACTGCAGCTGTCCAGCTGAAACAACACAGGCTAATACAAATGGCCAAAGAGGAGCTATTAGTTGACTATTGTCTCCTAGCTAACCTTCTGTCAAGCCGGTGCAGTGTATTTAGTGTACTGATGCATATACTGTGCACATTGACACATTAACATTCATGGCTGGTCTGGAGTTGTTCCTATTGCTGTGAAATGCAACTACTTGTAATGCATTTCCATTTTTCACATTTTGATTACGGTTTTGCATTGCACTTGAAATGGAGTTCCAAGCAAGCAAGCATGCCGACTCATATCAGCCATGTTAATACAGATATAAATGCAGTGAAAATCATCTTTATAAAAATAATTGTCAAGATGATTATCACCGATTTGTTTTGTCTTACCCCTGCGTACCCTCTGAGCCCTGGATTAGAAGTGCTGATATGCTGATCAAACTCAATACAGGTTTCATTTGAAAGTCAGTGAGCAGTCCTCATTGAGATATGTACGCATGTGATGGCACACACGTACACCCATGGCTGCACATTGACTTAAACAGACACAGACACAAATTCAAACACGAGAGCTTAGGGGAGATTTGTGATCTTGTAAAAACACATTGAGGGACGAATGGCTCAGACTAGTTGCACTTTTCAAACAGCACCTGCAGCATGTGCCTTTCATCATCTGCACGCAGGAGAGAAAGACATAGTGAGAGAGGTTGTCAATATTTTACACGCATTAACGAGAAAAGTGTGTGTGGATGCGGGGAGACGGGGGTATTACACAAAGCTTGGGTAGAGCTTATGCATGTCAAAACATTTGGAAGTGAGGTCTTTTAAAATGAAGAGGTTTCTGTAAGAACCATTTCAAAATAGAATTTGTCAAACATATATGACCTTTTGTTGTTTTTTTTTAATCAAAAGTATTGCCTTCCAATGCATGAGTGCATGGCAATACAGTAGATGTCCGGTCCATTTATAACATTTAAAATCATTGCATTACATTACATTGCATTACATTCGTGTGACACTTTCGTCCGATGTAACTTTTTTCCCTTACAGAATTGTTGGGATACTTCAAGAAATGGATAGAAAATGCCCATCTTTCATACATTCGCCATCACATTTATTTTTGTTAATTCTAAGAAAAGCATATTTCCAGAACCTCCTGAAATTTTAGGACAAACCTCTGCATTGGACTAAAAATCATCAGATTTCATTATTGTAAAGCGGCAGATAACAAGACTGGGTAAACCCAGCCCGATCTGCTGGCGATTTGATTTCACCCTGCAGCTCAGGCTGGAAACCTGTACGTTTATCTATCCTGCTTCCGTTACCATTTTACGGGGACCAATCACGAACTGGCTTATCCACCTATTGTCGGGTTTGACACGATGACGATAGAGAAGCGACCAAGCAGCTTCTTGTTTACATTCAACATGACGGCCACCGAAGCGCAGCAACCATGGATGTATTAAGAGAACGGGCAGCAACCCGTTGATGCCATTGTCGCTGCTACGTCACCCGGATCGTTGGTCTGATTGGTTGAAGGACTATCCAATTGCGTAAAGAGTCATTTGAACTGTGCCCGTTGAGCCTGTTGTGCAGAGAAAATACAGAGCAGACTCCCCAGACTAATGTTCAATCTTAAAAGATTGAGCTTGGTCTGGTGATAGCCAGACTAGCAGATAACCAACTCGCTATATAAAAACACTGATAGATATGTATCTTTATCTTGCAGTATTTTACAAACCCATCACGTACAGTAAAGCCGGTTTGGCACTGACATAATCCTGTCTGTCCCCAGGTGAAAGAGAATACACCAGTTTAAAGCCGCTGTTGGGACAGACGCCAAGAAAACATCCATCTTTATTTAGGAGGCCTGGCTTCTGCCTCTTGGCATGCACGTTCGCTCCATGACTGACAGCTCTAACAATATGGATTCAGCCAAGTAACAGCCCGAGGCACACTGTAACTATAGCCGTGTAGTGATTTGTGCTGTACCCAACATATATTAACTCTTTCCTTCTCTTTTTCTACTTGTCTTCACACACACATTCAACCAAAACACATGTACTGCAGTACATGTTTCTCCCTCTATTTCTGTGTATCTGGTTTACGTATACCATTACCAGCTGTTATTGCTGGAATTCTGTTCCTGTTTAAGATTTATTTACCATGGTGTCTCTTAAAAAAAGTGTACATTTGTATTGAGTTTTGTGTTGAGTATAAAGGTCCATTTACGCAGTACCTGCCATGGATTTCAACGACTAAGAAATGCACAGGAACGTGTTTTCTGTAGCGTTTTGGGAGGTTATCAGCATTTTTTTTAATTACATTTTTTACTCTGCTTTGGGTTTAGTGGAAAGGTCTAGCATAGGGCTTATGTACTAGTAATTATAAATGCCTTGAAAGCTGGACAGGGTTTGGTTAGCATAGCCGTGCTACAGGGATAATTAAGCTATCCTAGACTGGTATAACTGATTATTTCATCAGTAAATAATAACATTACAGCCGATCCCATTGCAGATGGGCAATTAAAACTGCAATAAGTGATTTTCTGTTAGCAAATAAACAGAGAGCAATGAGCATTTATCTTACAAAGCTGTCATGGCTAACATGTTAGCTAACAACTCACTCCTTATACATGTAAAAAACCATGCCTTTGGAGTCCTGTTTTTTCGTTGTAAGTCATTATTATTATTAGCTGTGGCTTGGTCTGCCAATTGCTAACAGAAAAATCTGGCTCTCTTTAGTTCGTCACACATTTACTTCTGTTTCATGACACTTTGTGTACATGTGGCTTGTGTGCATCATTTGTTATGTGCAATAGTTCACCATGCAATATTGTTGGTTTTGTCAGTCTGGATGACATAAACAAGTTACCTCCTTTACAGCATTGCATATGTCCACCAACAATTAAATATGCTTTTGCCTTAACCCACGCAAGGCCCCCAAGGTTAATCGCAATCTCATGTAATTGGTGTCATATAAGTTATGTCATCGCAGTCTGTTGGTGTCCCAGGTGTAAAACCTGTGTTGACTGATAGAGTGGAGACCAGCAGGGCAAGGATCTGAAGAGTATAAAGGCCACTTCTTTAAGATATCGTGTCATTATAGACTTTAAATGCAGGCGTTTGCTTGTGTTGTAGCTTCCCTGGAATCAAATGAACACTGAGTCCAACTGATGGGGCTGTATCCTATTCCTCTCTTCCATTTGTTTTTGAGAAGTACTGTAGGCTTTAGTGCAGTCTCAGCCTCTAAACATCCCAAAAGTTGGTATGGGCTCATGGCTTTTTTTGTAATGACAGATGGCAGAGCTCTGGGCCCTGGCATTTTATTGTCATTGTTCTTTGGTGCACAATGTCTTATTTCCCTTGCATAGTACAGTTCTTGTCTCCAATTATTTGCAATTGGGGACTACATGATTTTGATGCACACATGAATGATTACTTGGTGGGATGGAACAATCTAATTATTCATTCATTATAACGATAGTCAATGATTACTTGTTGTCAACATTTGTTTTCATTCAAATAAAACGTGTTGATATGAAACGTGAGTGACACTGACGCATGTTGACTGTTTGGTAGAGTGGTACACATTATGGAATGAAATGTAATATCAATTTGTACGACGCCTGCACATTGGCTAGCAGGATGCCCAGCAGAGAAGTGACAGTCGGTGTTCAATTCCTCCACGCTTGCCTTGGTGCCCCCTGATTTAGAGATGGATGCAAAGATGGTCATGCTTGCCCACGTAGTCGGGCTCATAGCCATAGGTTGTAGCTAAAAGCCATCTTCACCTTTTCCTCTGTGTTTACTCTAATTTAACCCTATTACCTATCCCTTGTGGTGAAGAGTTGTGTCACTCAGAAAAAGTTGAAACGTCATAAACTCAAACGGCAAACGATGGAGGATGCAGGGGCAGGAAATGAAAAAAAATACTGGAGGTCAACATTGCTGATTTCTGCGCAGACAGACAATATTAAGAGACAAATCAAGGAAAGAAGAGAAATGACATTGAGGACCGGCCACCTCAGAGCTGGCGTATCCTGCTTGTTAAGGGTTCGACCAAAGACTGTGAAAAAAGAAGTGAACGTAACTACCGTAACCTAACCCATTGGTTTGTGGACCACTGTTTTGAAGTCTCAAGTTTGGCATTTTGGCCATTGCCATGATTTTTTTGAGCCAGAAGTGACCATATTTGGACGAGAGTATGGAACAAGGGGTGATCTGACTGAGAACCCTTGGACACCACTGTGATAGTCTTAGTCACAAGGTAGCCACGCCCTAAAGACTTAAACACAGAAGACTTAAAACTAGTGATTGAGACCATACACTCATTAAATGTTTATTGAGGTAATAAATTAAATGAGAAGTAGGGTCATTTTCTATACAATCTGACTTATTTTTGCAACCCGTGGAGTCGCCCCCTGCTTGCCATTAGAAATGATGCAGGTTCAAGGCACTTCTGCATTGGCTTCACTTTTTAGGCCCAATGGTTGCTGCTTTGGTTTGATGGAGAGCTGAGATGAAGGAAATTAAAGGACAATTCCGGCGCAAAACGAATCTAGGGATTATAAACAGATGTGTACCCACTCTGTTGCTCTCCGGGACATGTTTTCATGCTAATCGAATGTGTTTGTAGCTTGAATGAAGCTAGTGCGGACCGCTGATTAGCTTACAACGCTAGTATTTGGGGCACAGGGAAAGTAAAAACAAATCACTATTTGTGTTAATGTTAACCTAAGCATTGAGAACTTTGTAAGCGTACAGACAGTTTATTGAACAAAGAGCTGCGGGAGCTCCGTGAAAGGGCTACGAGAGAGAGAGAGCTACCAGTAGTCAATGCCGCAACACAGCCTCGTACTTCGGGAAACTGGTGGTGTACCTGCGGACATTGTGAAGCTATGGCCACCGAACAGGAGTGTCTGTGTTGCACGGAGTGGGACCTGTTGCGTTGCGATGCCCAAGACTGTAGAAACCGCAGTGTTTTGTACAGTCTGAAGATTTCCCCTCTCTGATAAACAGGGCTGTACGTGAAACTTTTTTCCATGTCCCGAAAATAAATTGGAGACGGCGACCCAGACCGGAGGGACCAGATGGACAGTTATCCACTGAGTAAGTACACTAGACAAGTTATGCAGAGCGCGATTATTTCAGATATATTGAGCAAATTGCTTTTGATTTTAGCTTGCATCGCCAGCTGTAAGTGATGACTGGTTTCCAAGACGGCGGCGGCGTCGGCGGCATGTAAACATGAATGCGAGTGTCTTTATAATCTGTCTTTTCAATAAACTGTCTGTACACTTACAGTTCTCAATGCTTCAATTAACATTTAGGGACCCTCATTATGCTACCGTTGAAGTTTAGTGATATTTTGAGCCTTTTTAGTGGTATGAATAGCGATTTCTTTTTACTTTCCATGGGCCCCAAATACTAGCGTTGTAAGCTAATCAGCGGTCCGCACTAGCATCTTTCAAGCTACAAACACATTCAATTAGCATGAAAACATGTCCCAGAGAGCGACAGAGTGGGTACACATCTGTTAATAATGCCTAGGTTCGTTTTGTGCCGGAATTGTCCTTTAAGTAGTGGAAATGTGATCAGAACTGCTGAGGCTTACCTGTCTTGTAGGCTTATCATAACACTATAGAGAGAGGGAGGGAGAACATGCATGCATGTAAGAGAGAAAATTAAACAAATACTCGCTTAAAGAGATTATATGCCTCCCACACAAGTTTCAGTTTCTACTTGGAAAAAGCTTTTAGGGTGGATCTTTTGTAGCACAACGCCTACAGCTTCCACGTTCATTGGGAAAAGTAGTGACATTTACATAGAAAATTCAATGGCAGTACTGTACTAATAACTTTATAAAAGAGGAATCACATTATTCAACATAATGACTAATTTAGTAACGCTACTTCTAAATCTTGCCCCAGCCCAGCTTCAACAACGGTGCATTCCATAAACTCCAAAGCCACAACATCCACATTCCACAAACTCTGTGTTTAAATGAGCAGCCAGTCTACTCTATTAAAACGGCCATTCCCGGATATCCCTATACATCCTCTAACCCAGTAATTCCCAACCAGGGGTACGTGTACCCAAGGGGGTACTTCTGCAGTTACCACGGGGTCATGGAACGAGCGTAGAGTAGCTCGACTAATTTGAAGAAAAGGAAACTTTGATTTAATTAAAAGATTATATCAACTGTAACACCTGAACGATGCTGCAGTTATGTAAGTGCAGGTAGCAAGCTTAAACAGGTAGCTAAAAGTATATGACGAAATAGTGGAAATCAATAGCTAAAAGTTATGACCAAGCTGCTGAAATAGCTAGCATAAAGTAGTATAATAGAAATAATTTGCTAAAAGTAATGGATGAATGTGGGGGGTGGGACCTTGGACCAAAAAGGTTGGGAACCACTGCTCTAACCCAAAAATTATCTCGCACATTTTCCATCTTTCCTGCCCAATTTGCTTCCCATTGTGTGTTAACACAGATATATTATGACAAATCTTTATATATCTGATAGTATTGATTGTGGTTAATTAATAATACATTCGTTAAAACGTAATGCTATACATACCGTGCGTTGATCACTTGCATGGAGAGAAGCACAACAAGCATGTGAGCTTTGTGTGATGGAGAAGAATTTGCTGGGCATGTGGACACACCTAACATACCACAAACCTAAAGAGTCCAAGTACAATTATGAAGGAGGCTGTGTGCAATACAGTAAGAGTGTAGTCTCATAGTTCCTAGAACCTGATACATGATGATACAAGTTTTCCAATAAGTCCTTCAAACCACACAACGATATCGGTGGTTTATTCCTACCCTCTAATACGATCCCAAAGGACCATTTCATAAATTAGCGCCCCTAGTGGTGGCAGGAAATACCACCTCATATCTTAAGCAGAGAACCTAACAGTTTGTTTGTTCTGTAAAGTTTTTTTGTGATCACATTTTATTTTTATTTTTTTATATTATTAAAATAAATAAACAACTACAAACTGCAAACAATACACCGAGACAGAGAACGTGTCCCAGGGCCAGAAAGAGAGAGAGAAAAAAAAAAAGAACAAAGAGGAAAGACGGGAGGGAGGGAGACAAAAACAACAAGCAGACACAGACACACACAAACACATACACAAACAGACACACACACAGACAGACACAAGACAAGGAACCAAACACAGCTACAGCCCGGACTTCACAGCCTCAGCAATGTTCAACCAAGTGTCCAGGGTCTTTCCTGGCGCTCCATTAATACGCGCCGTGGACAGCTCCATATACACTACATCCAAGTAGGAGATGGTCCACGTGTGGATAGACAGGTCGCGAGGTGGTTTCCAACGAGTTGCAATCATTTCTTTGCAGCTGTAAGTCCAGCAAATACAGCACGTTTCTGAGTTCCAGAGAGTTGAAAGGCTGACAGATCATTCAAAATCAAAACATTGACAGTAACAGGCACAGTAATATTAAACAAGGCAGACATTTTGGATGCAATGCTGTTCCAGAACCGACTGACGGGAGAACACTCCCAGATAATGTGAAAGTATGTGCCTTGTGCTTTTATTGGGCCGAGGGTGCATAGCGGGCTGTTAATTATTTTCATGAGGTGCATTTTCACGAGGTGCGTTTTCACAGGGGTGAGATATGTCCTATGAATAAAATTGTAGTGAATCTGCTGGTGGTCCGGATTGCGTGATACTTCTGGAACGCTAGACCATACATGATGCCAGTCGAGATCAGTAGTCAGGCTTGGGCAATCGCGTGCCCAGATCCTCTCAATGGGAGGGCAGAGCGGCCAGATATCACTAAGAACTGATAAAGATTAGATACCATACCACAGTTTTTAGGGTGCACAGTAAATAACTTCCGGATAGGATGGATGGGCAAAGGCCTCTGCCAAAGGACACCGTATGCCTTGAGTGCTGAACCTTATTGAAGGTAAAAGAAAAAAGAGGAATGTGACAAAGGCCCTGTCACTTTTGGATGGCACATGGTAAACCTACTCAGGTCACCAAGAACCCAGACAATTAATTTGCAGTTACACTTTTATACATATCATTCAGTAAAACTGTTACCAAAAATACCACATTACATTGGTTTAGTTTAGTCAGTTCAGTTTATTCATTTCAGTCATTTCTATTTTTCAACAAACTGTTACTTAACCATTATTTTTGAACTCTTTCTCCTCTCCAGTCCCTGGGTCTGAACCAGAGCTGAGGCAAAGTGCTGCTTCATATACGGCCTACAGCAATCACACTCAGGTGTGCTGATGGTGGAAGATACCATGTATCATCTGGGTCATAGGTGACGGTATATTTTCTAGTTGAAAACGGGTGTAAGTTTCAGTGTTTTTTAAAGTAAGATGAGTGGAAAATGATTTTTCAAGAGTCTGTTATTTGTTTATTGTAAAAACTAGCAGTGAACGTCTAGATGTGTAAATGGTAATATAATTGAGAGATAAATGAAACAATTAAGAGTTGGTTGGTCTAATGGGAGGGGCTTAACACATATAAGCCTCTGGCCACCTAAGCATAGGGAGGGGAGGGGGGTCAGTCTGAGGGTGACTATAATCCAGACAGGTGATGTGAATTTTGCTAGTGAAAACCTTGTGTAAAAAGATATGTTTGTTTGTTTGTTTGTTTGTTTGTTTGTTTTTTTTTCCGCTGTGGACGTCCTGCGCTGTCTCACCATTTTTTTTTTTTTTTGTAAATAAAAGCACCTTCATGTTTTGCAACTTAAGCCATCGTGTTAGATATTTTTTTGTCCAGATTTCCAACGCTCTCTGTAACAAGGAACGTGGTAGATTGAATGCGTTCTGCAAGTCAGAAAAAGGCAATAAGCCAACCTCGCTAAAAATGTCTTTTAGACAATTAAGTCCCCTCAGCTCCCATTGTGGGGCTGTTATTGGCCTCCCCCCAATCAGGAGTGCTGTATTATTGAATATTATTGAATATATACAAGCTATATGGCAGTGTGTTTTAGCCAATCTCCAAGTATTGATAAGATGTGAGACAATGGGGCCAAAGCGTAGCTGGCACTGTTTATTAGAAACATTGGCAAAAAGAATGTCATGGAGTGACCAAGGCTCTGTAATAGCACTTTCTAAGGCACGCCAGCAGACCGACACATCTGGGCTAAACCAAGTTAGGAGGGGCCTCAACACGAAGGACCAGAAGTAATGTTTAAAGTTGGGAACAGAAAGGCCACCATCCTCTTTCCTCCTCTGTAGAGTGGACATCTTAAGTTGCGGCCGCTTGCCTTTCCAGATAAATTTAGATACCGCTGATTGTAATTTACGCCAGTAGTCCGCATGAGTGGAGAGAGGTAGCATAGAGCTCACAAAATGAATCCTGGGTAACACATTAATTTTAACCACTGAGATACGGGCTTGAATCGACATGGGGAGACTCATCCACTTTTCCATATCTTTCAAAACATTATTTAGAGCAACAGAATAGTTATGTTTCACAATCTGGTTTAAGCAGGGGAAGACCTCAATGCCCAAATATTTAAACCTGCTAAAAATGGGGATGTTAGCAGGGATGGTTGAATCGCAGGCAAAGTCATTTAAATGAAGTAATGCAGACTTTGACCAGTTAATTTTAAAGCCTGATAAGCTTCCATACTCCTCGCATAATGATAAAAAAAAAAACATCATCCGAAAATAATGAGAGATGATGCTGTGTACTATGAATGCTTATCGGTGACACCATAACTGATTGGCGAATAGCTTGAGCTAGAGGCTCTAGAGAAATTACAAATGGTGCAGGACTCAAGGGGCAGCCTTGGTGTGAGGATCTAAAAACAGGAAATAAAGAGAAGGATGTGCGTCCGGTTAAGACTCGAGCTGCGAGATTAGAATACAAAACTTTAATCATACCAATGAGAGTTTTACCAAATCCAATCACCTCTAAGACTGACCATAAAAATGGCCACTCAAGCCTGTCAAAGGATTTTATTGCGTCAAGAGAAAGAAGTGACATTGGGGTCTTACTGTCCTCCACCGCATCTACAATGTGAAGAAGACGTCTAACGTTATCAGATGCTAGTCTCGTTTTTATGAATCCCTCCAAACAAAGGGCTAGGAGCTTTGCAAAGATTTTTATATCAGCGTTAAGCAGGCTCAGAGGTTGATAGCTAGAACACTCTGTAGGATCCTTATCTTTTTTCAAGAGTAAGGAATATAAGGCTGTTAACATCCCTTGAGAATTTGCCCTTTTCAATAGAGAAGTTAATCATGTCCAGAAGGAAAGGACCCAACTGTTTCCAAAAAGTTGCATAGAATTCAGGGGAATCCCATTAAAGCCTGGTGATTTTCCTTTTTGCATATTCTGTACTGCCACCTCTAACTCTTCGATAGCAATCAATTTGTCCAAGCTAGCTGATTCCTCTGCTGATAACTGAGGCAAATCAAGCTGATTCAACCAGTTGTCGCAGTAAGATTTATCCAAAGTAACCTCTGATTCATATAGATTGGAATAGAATGTCTGAAAGGATTTATTTATTTCGACAGGGTCAGTTCTAATATTACCATCTGAAGATCTAATAGCTGGAATATCTGCAAAATAATCACTGGATCTTAATCTCATTGCCAAAAGGTGACTAGGTCTAGCACCCTGAAAGTAATAGCGCTGCCTTGTTCTGTGAATTAGAAATTCAGACTTCTGTTTCAGAATGTTGTACATTTCCTTCTTGACTAATGATCGCTCTAAAGCTATTCGGTCTGTAAAATTTGTTTGTAACAGTGAGTCTAATCTGGTGAACTCAGCTTCAACATTTTGCAGTCTCAGTGACGTAGCTTTGTGCGTATTGGAGCAGAATAGTATGGTGTTGCTCCTGATAAATCCCTTTATCGCATCCCACAATATTCTGGGGTCCTCTACAGAGCCGACATTAATGTCCGCAAATATCTGGAACTCTGCTATAAACTGAGTGATGTAGGATTCATTTTTCTATAAGGAATCATTAAAGCGCCATCTAACAGCACGTTGAGATAGACGGTCTAAGGTGGCGGCGCAAAGAACCCCTTTATGGTCAGACATTGGGAGCAGCACCACTTTGTCAGTTGAATGAAATAATTGGGGGGATGCAAAAAGAAAGTCTATTCTGGAAAAAGATTTATGTCTATCTGAGAAAAAGAAAAATCCTTACAGGTGGGATTAACTGCCAAATATCTATAAGCCCCAAGCCGCTGGCCCATGATTTCAGAGCATTTGTAGCCTGAGCCTGGTCCCCAGTGATCTTTGCATTCGACCGATCAATATTTGGGTCCCACACAACATTGAAGTCTGCAACAACAACTAAAGAACAGTCTGTTAACTCCAGAATTTGATTGGAGAGCGTACCATAGAAACCGCCACCATCAAAAACATTAGGAGCGTAGACTGACACAAGTGCAATTTTCCTAGAACTCAATTCTACTACAGCAACCACGATTCTGCCTGTATTGTCTGACCAAGAGGACAAAACTTTAAGCGGCAGATTCATTTTAACAACAATGGCCACTCCTTTTGGAGATCGCTGATGAGGATGCGATCGTATAATAGAATCTGTTGGCTAAGCGGTCGGGATCACTCTGCAGCAGATGCGCCTCTTGCAATAATGCAATGTCGACGTTTCTAACACCAGGCCGCCAGTCTAACACTAAAACTAGGTCAGTGATCAGAGATCAAACACGGGGCAGTACAGGGGTGTAGCGAATATGGGCCCTGATAATCTGCTTGTAAGATCAATTTGGAATCATACTAAATTAGCTTTGAAGTAACCACATTTCTCATCAAAAAAACAAAAACAAACAGATGATTGTGAACACTTTTCAACAAGACAGATATGTCATTCAGAGACACAGGCTCTATAATTATATCAGACAACAGTGCGATCGGATAACAGCGCAATAAAACCGGTTCACATTAAGAGATCAACACAAACCAAGAGACCATGTTCTTCAGGCAGCCGTCTTAAGCTTGAGCTTCCTCCACGGCGTTCTCCACGGTGCTAGTCGTCTCTGCTGCCACTGACCTAAGGAGAGCAGCGCGTGCCACATAATCCTCAGCCTCTTTAGCGGAGGTAAAAGCTCTGTATCGCAGGCCGTCTTTTATCTTCAAAGTGGTTGGATAGATCAGGAAAAAATCCAACCCTTTGGCACGTGCTGAATCCATGATTGGGGAGAAGGCTTGGCACCGCTTGACCGTGAAGCCGCTGTAGTCTGGGGCGAAGAGGATCTTTCTGCCCGCAACCACGGGTGGGGATCTCCGTGCAGCCTGCAGAATTGCCTGTCTGGTTGTGTAACGGAGCACACTGAAAATCAGTGTGCGATTGTCAGTGTTGCTCCTCTTTGCACTGTCACTGTAGATTCGGTGAGCTCTCATAATTTCGATCTGGACATCTGACAATTCCGGGAACCATTGGGCAGAGAGCGCGAAAGAAACATAATAGCATTGGAGCCTTCTAGTCCTTCCTTTAGCCCGATAATGCGAATATTGCATCTATGGTTTCTGTCCTCCAGATATGGAGGACAGAAACCATAGATGAAATGGTTCACCTGCAGCTCTTGGAAAGTTTGGCTGTAGCCGTCGAGAGCATTTTAATTGCTCTCCACGGCCGTTTTGAGAGTGTTCACATCAGATCTGATAGTGCCAAGGCTAGCAGTCAGGGATGCTAGCTAAGCATGTATAGCTTCTCGTTGCTCCGAGAGAAAAGCGACTCAAGGTAGCCCTTCTGTCTCTCCAGCATGGACGCATCTGTCATTGCGTCCATGTCAGCCCGTTGAGTTTTGTTCTTGTTTGCCATTCTGCTTCAAATGACTCTATCGAGCACAAAGTGATAAAATATCAGTGGTGGAACCACAAAAACAACTATTAGGCAAGGTTAGGCCGGGAGCTAAAACCCTAAGCTGCCATCTCTGTCGAGCTGATCACGTGACTCCTTGTTCTGTAAAGTTAAAATAAAATCTTGCTGTTTACTCTTATTTTCAAACCGGACCCACAACCCGATATCCTGGGTGAAAGTCCTGGGTTTCTTTGACCCATCCACCACCCCAACCTGCCTCTCGTCACCCTTCTTCCCGCTTTGCTGCTTCCATCATATAACTACTACGGACACTATAGGGCGCTGCCACTACAAACATAAATCTAGGTCGTAATTGCTTCTTGAACAAACAACTTATGTGGGCGTTTTTCGGGGGAAGACAGTCTCAAGTTTTCTGGAGTAGACAGAGTTGACAGCACTATAAATCATAGTGATGAGGAAGTTCATATATAATGACGTTTTATTTAATTCCTTTGTGATGATTCCCAATACCTAAACTTATCACACCTACATGAGAGGACAACTCCTTGAATTTGTAACTTTAATGGAGTTCTTATTGGGTTTGTAGCAGCTTGAAGCAATGCTAAACACGGTGTATCAGTCGAGGAATGCTAATTAGTAAAGGTTGTTGAAACATCCATTATCTATCCAACAACCATCCAACCATTTCAGTGATTAGGCCCTGAAGCAGCAGCTGTCATACCATGTATAGTCTGTCATTACCTTAACATCAATTTGACACGGCCGTGTGTCTCACAGATGGAATTTGAATTATAATTTTTCTTCATTCTTTTAGAAGTTGACAAAGACCTGGACTGGAGCTTGCAGCTCTTTCAGGGGATTGTAATTGGGAAATAAATGTTCATGGTAAATTCAAACAAGATATAAAAATAAAATAAAATTGGTTTATCAAATGCTTATTTAGTTAAATGTATTTCTACTAAGGGCTGAATAACAGGAACTGAGATACAATTATTTGCTGGGAATCCTCCCCAAAATGAAGGGTTAGGGTTAGGGTTAGCCTAACCCTAACCCTAACCCTTTTCCTAAAGAAAAATACCTGCGGGATCCCAAGACGTTCATTATGTCCATGTTTGTGTGTTTGCCTGTGTATTTACATGATGTAGGCTATTTTATTGCATTCAATTGCAGCTATTTCTTCCAAACACTTACCATTAGTTATCAAAACTATCGATTCTATCGCAATTTAACAAGTAACCTTAATCAGACATGGCATATCGCTGCATTTAACGGGTTCAACAGTATGGACTGGATAACATTACAACTTACAACACCAACGCTCCTATGCCTCAAACCAATGAAACAACACTAAAATGACCGCATTTGACGGACTATCATTTTCTGAACTGGTAAAAGAATATTCTTACAGAGCATAAAAACATCCAGTATGGCTGGTTATTCCATGTCAAAGTTAATGTCTTTAAAAAACAAAAAATAATTGTTCCTTTACTAAAGATAATACAAATCAAATCAAATGAATATATATTAATAACAACAAAATGAGAATGAGAATTAACTGCACATTCTCTGCACCCATCCCTGTGTCATTCAGCCTGGGTGTATCAAACCTTAAAACTGTGTGTCAATAGTGTTTTCTTTCTGTCCTCAATATCTCTTTAACTTGTTATTTTTTTAGTATTTACAATACTAATTGTACCAAAAAAATCCATAGGTGTCAAGTGAGTGCTCTTGATCCTCACTGTGACAGCTTGACAGGGTGATGCTTGGTTGAGATTGGTTTGCTTGGTTGAAGCTGTGTATTCAAGCCAGAACACACACAGTTCAGCTTAGATAATTTGACTTCAACTAAACTGAGACAAATCCAAAATCCATGTCTTGCCTCCAGGAACACCTTATGCCCTGCATTCCCCGAAAGCCACTGGAAGACAGACCAAACAATGACTGACATGTCTCCACTGCTCTAGTGCTGTCGGCTGAGAGCGACACCATTGGAGAATATTAATAGAAATACCTGTGGTTGATGAGTGATGTCCAACCCTCCCCCGCTTATTCTTCTCTGTCATGCACTACCACTTCTGTCTGCCATGGGCACATAGCTGCTCAGGAGATACCTGGGACACAGTTGTAAACACAAAGGTTGCTCTCTCTCCTTCTCTCCCTCTCTTAATGGTTGATACTGAGAAAAAAAAGAAGGTTTTTTTTAGGTGTGTCATCAATGCAGCCTTATAACAACACACGCACACTGCTGTAACTGAAATGTAACAGCTTTTTCATGTCAGTGCAGCTGTAAAGGTTGACTTACCAACCAGAAAAGTGGTCACACATATCTTTACACATATTTTTTTTACTCATTACCAAAGTAAAAAGATTTAATACTCATTTTACTTTCAATTGCTAAGTTTGTGTGTGTGTATGTGTGTGTGTGTGTGTGTGTGTGTGTAAAAATGAAACAGTCCTGGTATACATTCTATATATTGTATATGTATTCCACACACACCGACTTAAAGGGATAGGGCTGGCATTCTTTTTGTCAACGAATCCAATGAAAAGAACAAGTATTTGTTAAGCTAGGTCTATGGTTTAACATATCATATTACACAACAATGTGTTTGTCAGTCAGCAATATTCCATACCATATGATTATCATGGTAACGCTGTTTACACCTACATTCTTCCTTTTCTTCAGCTTCCATTAATGATTGACTGATGGTGATGTGTTAGACCACTTTGCTGTTTTAAGCCTAATATGGTATTACATTTAGTAATGCTGAGTGTTAACTTAATTTATATAATAACCATCCAATATTTTTATTTTCCTTTTTGCAACAACATTATTTTCGACAACAGCAGATCTAGATGCGAGGATTAATGTTATGTTAGTCTCGCATTGCCCGACCTTCTTCTACAGCGCTGCGGAGGAGGGTCTGACTAATCCACACATCATTCCGGGATGGGAGAAAAACGTGCTCTGGTTTGTTGGCATTTCTTTAAACCAATCACAATCGTCCTGGATGGTGCAAAGCGCCGGACAGCGCCACAGTGCCTCTGCTAAATAGCCTCGAGAAGAAACTTATTTTGGTGGAACGTGTACGTTTAAAGGTTGTTTTAGTCGTGCAACAGAAAACTCAGATTGGACAGATAGTCTAGCTAGCTGTCTGGATTTATCCTGCAGAGATCTGAAGAGCAGTTAACCATAGTCCTCATTAGGGGTGCACCATTCAGAAAATGTCACGATTCGATTCGATATTGATTTTATTAAAACCAACTTGCTATTAGCTGGTCACTCACTGAGAACACTGCGAGACTATTTAAAGTCCGTCTGGGAGTCAATATAGATTATTATTAATGGGGGTTGCTAACTTAAAGGCACTATACTAGCTGACCTCATGCAATAAATCATTGGGTAGTCTTTGCAAACTAAACCAAATGCCAAGAATTATTTGCAGCAGCTACTTGATCCAGGTCTGAAAAGAACTTGCTGGTGTAGAAAGGACATGTCATCACCTACAGTTACTGAATTAATTTGAGAAGGATGCCAGGAGTGATGTTTGGGGTGGTGATTTGTAGTTGTGTTGAGCATTAAACCATTACAACATCAGCCAATATTGAGTGCTGAGTGCAGAGTGTCCGTCTACATGAAAACACAACTTGAAAAATGTTACCTGCTGTGATGCAGTTATTTGACGGCACATCCTTCTGTGTCTCTTTTCACACGCCATTTCCATCTTTCCATGTGGCTCATCCAGAGGTAACAGCACTTTTTAGCTGCAATGCAATGGTGAGACTATTACTCTCTCTCTTTTTTTTATCTGATCAAGTAAGAAAGCAGAACATAAATTAAATGACTAAAGTTTGGGATATAGATAACACTACGATAAATTGAGCTTATTGAATACATAGAAGCTTGGTCCAAATGCAACGTGATGAAGATAAAGAGAGAGAGAGAAAGCTACCCTAGTCCACAGCAGAGCGTTAAAAAAAACAATCAGGCTCTAATCGAGGCCTTCACCATTCAAAATGTCTCTAGTCCCATTTAAGAGCATTCCAGAGAGAACATTCCACATCATCCACATACCTAATGATAACAAATAGCCTGTTATTACACACATATAAAGACACTAATGATCTGTCAAGGAGTAGACAGACATGCAATTAAATTTGCTGCCTAGCATTTTACTGCAGGCACAGCAGACAGTGTGGTCGTAGTCCGGGGCTATCCAGTCTCCACAGGGGCGCTGCTGTGTTTCCTCTCACTGAACCATGTCAGTGATTAGCCTTTAAATGCCACTGCGGCAACAAGAGTGGTGCAAACTTGATGCTGATATTGTAGCTGGTTAACAAGATCATAATTAATGATGGTTTATGTATTGAAAATAGGGAGTTAGCGGGTCATTAGTAATGATAGGAAGCAAAGTGATACAGAGATGCGGGGAGCGGCACGCAGAGAGCGGTTGTGTGCACATCTGTAGGGTAAATATGTAACTAAAGCCAGAAGGTAGTTAGCTTAGCTTAGCGCAAAGTCTGGATATAGCTATCTTGGCTCCCACCGAGGGGAACAGAATCTGCCTACCAGACCCTCAAAAGCTCACTAAGTACAATACCTAACGCGTAAAAACAAAAGGTTAGGGTTTCACGTGAAGTTATGTGGCAGGCTCTTTCATGGCCCGGCGCAGTGCTAGCTGTTTCCCCCTGTTTCCAGTTTTTATGCTAAGCTAAGCTAGCTGGTTGCTGGCTGTAGTGTCTTATTTATTGTCAGCAAGAAAGTGAATTTCAGTTTGACTCGTAATTGGGTTTAAACAATGTTGTTCCATGGGTCCCAAATATGGGAACTGGATATTTTACTGTAAAAACTTGGCTGGTGTTGCTTTACACTAAACATAAAAACCTACATTACAATAACTACAATGAATGTGCATTTGTCAGTGGGGGTGACTACAGCTCAGATCATTAGCTTTAGGCCTGACCTACCCTTTACCTAAAGCTGTATAACCAGACAGGCTGTGATGTGGCCATTGTTTCGTTTGCTTCTTCATAACAGTACCCTATAAAAGCTTGGGTGACACAGAAACTGAATAGCCACAGTGCTTTCTGATAGCACCAGCCTTTGTTCGGGTGAGAAAAGTTTAAGATCCCTAAGGATGGAGCCTCTTGGCCGCATAGTCTCTGCCTCTGTACGTGACAGACACACCAGGCCAAAGGGCCATTGGAGACAGACACTGCTGAGAAAGAAAGGCAAGAGGTGTAACGAGGTAGAGCGATGACAGATTGGGAAATGAGGACATAGGAGAGACAGACTGGAACTGAATTCTTTAAGTCAGGGCGACTGCATGTACGCTCTGTTGCATAAAAAATAAAATAAAATAAATAAATAAAAGTCATATGCAGGATGCACACACACCCTTGGCGTAGCTTCATTTTTACATCTTAGACTCTCGTACCGAAAGACCCTGTCATGCCCCTAACCTACGAGCACCCACATCTATAATTAGCTTAACGGCACACCTACTTACCACCCACGTAACAAGAACAAATGATCCAGCATAATTGCACATTGGACTTGTTCAAACAAAGACCTCCGGGTGCCTTTCTCATGAGGTAGAGCATTTCTATTTCCAAAGGAAGGCAAAAGTTACAAAGGCAAAGCAGCGGACCAACTGGACATACCCTGCCTTGCAGATTCAGGTACTGGGAGGGGAAAGACAAGAGTAAAACTAAAGGCACCAGACGTAATTATAATGAGGTGCGAAAGACCAGAGCAGAGATGGAGATGAGTAAAAGCTAGGCGGGGAAGTGAAAGAGAAGACAGAAATGAAACTGAAAAGAAGGAGCAGGTGATTTAATGATAGCGTATAAAAACAAACAATTCCTCAAATTAAAGATAGTAGCCTACATTAGAATCCCCTCATTTAAAGTCACAGACTATATATATATATATATATATATATATATATATATATATATATATACACATTTCAGCTGAAGGTACATTTGCATTCCAATTGTTGTATTGACCTTTTTTTATGCAATCAATTACAAGGCCACACTCAAGAAAGACATTATTAAAGCAACACCAAAGATTCTTTTGTACCTTAAAATAATGTTTCCAAAATCGTTTCAGTGGTTCATCAACTCGTAACGGGGTGAACGGCACTTCTGCATTCGCTTTGCGGCTCTCTATCTGCTAAAACTGCACTATGCAAGTTTACCAGATTGGGTAGCGGATCTGTAGTTCGAATGAGGACAGTAATGGACAATTCCGCTTCCAACCTGTAGGGGGACCGAAGAGGAAAAGTGCTTTGGTGTTGCTTTAAATGTCACAAGAGGTGACTTTTGCCCAGAAAAAAACCCGATGGAAACATGAGTGAGAGTAGAGAAGTACCGGGAATAGTTTGTTGTGTTGGAGTACAGAAAGCATAGTTTAGTGTTATCTGATAGACTGTTAACATCCACGTGGTTACCGTGGACTAATGTAGTCAGGCACTTAAACGTACAATATGTAACTTTCTGCCACTAGGGGTCTCTCAACCAAAACAATGGATTGTAAACACAGACGTTTGATGATGTTGGGAAGTTGCGTGGAATTATGGGAGTTTTTATTGCTAAACACTATCGTCGATTAGAATGCATCTGTTCACGGACGAGTTTACCCATTCAAGTTTATTCACGTTACGTTTAGTAAAGTTTTTTCATGTCATGCTAATAAAATAGCTGCAGTTTCCCCAACATAATTACGTTTTTCTTGATTCAATCTGTATTGGTAGCTAGCTGACCAGTTAGCAAGTGAGCCAGCAAGCTGACATTAGCGGCTAACATTAGAAGGTTTTAGCTGCTGGCTAATGATTAGCCAGCAGCTAAAACCATACTATCGCAGTATATTTCACATCTCCTTTTGAATTTTACCGGGCGAACGGGGTTTGTTGTAATGCTAGCTAGCTACTCAACGAGGCTGAGAGATGAGTGTGGGTTGGGATTGCAGGGAGAATCTCCAGGACGGCGAAGATGTTCGATTGCTGTTGTCAGCAGCAGGAGACCATATCACAGCTGCCCGGAATTATCTCCCCCTTCACTTTTCTGTAATCTTAACTATTTGTTTTGGTGCATAACCCACCTTTTGTCAGGTTAATTTAGTTAGCTAACTGTAAAGACAGCTAAACGCGAAGGGGGGAGAAATTCGGCAGGGAGGAGATTTTTGGTAAACACCAGTAGCTAATATTATCGATGGCCGATGTTGTGACTAGGATGCCTGGGTTTGCTATTCTCTTTTTCCCGATGCTTCATTAAACTGCCGTTAGCGTCGTAAGCTCCCGGCACCAGCTGGGGCTAACGGTAACTAGCTATTACTGCATGTCCCAGCTGTGTTGTCAGCTATCATTCCGAATGAAGTCTATTTGTGCCGGGGGAGTGAGGCAGGAAGAGTGGGGTGTGCTAGCTGGCTAAATTAGCATTAGATTAATTGCCTATCTATACAGCTAACGTTAATGTTACTAGTGAACTTATTTGTGGGTTAGTGCAGTTCTGCTTTTATCCATGGTCAAAACAATCATACTACTAATAACTTCATGAGCGTGTTGAATGATGTTGTAACCCTATAATGTTATCCACCTAATCCACCATTAGCTAGCATTAATGTTAGCTACTTGTCAACCAGCACATACATTGTAGTAACGTTAAGCTGGATTAATATTGATATATCAATAAATAACGTTTCTGCTGTATTACTGTGTTGCAAAGTGGCATGTAATTAATCACAAAATGGTGCCTTTTGGCAGAAAAAGCAGTGTTACCAGTATTTTTTTCTGTGACATTGTATGATTTACAGTTATTCTCGAACGTAGCATCTGGGTGCCCGTGTTTTAACGGAAGTTATGAGTAACTAGATGGTGAAAGGTTATATGACGCCACTGACAAGCGACTAAAGGAAACGTCCCGTCAGATTTCTTTGGGTTTGATATTTGGTGGAAACATTTGGGATAGTGTAACTACACAACTCAAAAAAATATATAACATATGTATGGTTGTTTTTAGACATTTTAATGCAGAAAACTTACATATTGTACCTTTAACAGTATAATAACAATATGAGCTTTTCAGTGGACGTACATTAACAGTGCTCAATTGCCCTATATGATTACAATAAAGCAATGAAGTTTCACGGCTGCTGGCTGCAGGGCTCACGCTCAATACTGGACCAATTTCAAAAAAAGTTTTTCTCTTTGGTCAGTTAGACAAAAGAAAAACACTGGGTCTAGGTTGAAAAATACCGAAATTTCTCCTTAAAGGGTAATTTTGTTTTTTGTATTTGTGTGTAAGTGACTGATGGGAACAACAATCTTTGAAATTGGTCCAGCATTAAGCGAGAAAGAAGTGACCATCAGCTGCAGACTGAGCTGCAATGTAACCCCATAGGGCAAATGTGCATCATCAATTTTGTCCGCTAAAAGTGCAGTTCTTGCCACTGACAGGCTCAGATTGTTATTATAAGTGTCTGACAACATTATGGAAAGCATCCCTGTGGACATAGGCATTTTTAAAACCACTTTAAGACCTTTTTGTTTAGCCAGAAACAGCTCGAGATCGGTAGCGCCAGACTCCCACCCCGACCCACCAGACTCCATTTAAAAAAGCAATACTTTTAGCCAACATGTTTTCACATGTAAACCGGTAAACTATGTGTTTATTTTAACAAAAACTAGAGTTGCGATTGTTGGAAAAGTGGAAAGATGACCCAAAACGGGTTTTCAAAGTTTTATTTTGTTTCTGTCGACTTTGAATAAATGTGTGTTTTACGATGCTTAAATGGGTGATAGAATGGTTATATATTGTATTTTACACTGTTCCTTAAGGTCTCCTAATCAGGTATGTAACATTGGTTGTGCTGAAAATTGCCCGAAAGATTGTTGCTACACTTTCGGCATAACTTTTGTATATTTACAGTTTGAATTTCGTCACGCCACTTACATAACATGTACCCCAAGTTCTTATAAAGCTAACAATGGTGTCCGATTTGAATTTAATGAATTTTTGTGAACATTAGGGGTTTCGTTAGCTGCGACTGTCCCTCCAATCCTATGGGTAAAGATCGCGGCTAGCTGCAGGCCCTGGAGCTCCATTTGTAGTCCAGTAATCCAGAAACGGTGACTTTGCGCGGGTATGGAGCGCCACGGGCTTCCCTTCGTGACGGAGATCCAGCTAGCTCACAGCGAGCCGGAGTCTATGAAGTAGGACACGCCGGGCGGCGAGGCAGCACCGGCCGCTGTCACGTAGCCTGCTGAGCTCCTGCTGAACTGCAACACACTGTCAGACAAAATTTGCAATTAGCCATACATTTTCGTAAAACGCTCCATATTTGACCTCTACATAGTTGATTTCTCCCATAAAAAAATGTCAGAAGTGAATTTAGTAATTAAATAGCAGACCTCTGGAGATCTGCATGACTTAGCTAGATTCAGAAGACTAAGCTGACCTCAGGTCAGTGGTGTAGCCTATGCAAATGTTGGGGCGTGACAAAGACTAGGAGTTGAGATGCTTACGTCAACTTTTAGCTTTGTTCAGATTTGCCCGTTTCCAGCGGCAGTTTCAAAATGTGAGATTTGCATAGTAAAGGGGTAGCAATGGGATTTTGAGCTTCTATGTATATCCTATAAACCCACCGAACTGTCGTTATTCAACTATGACAAGGTAAAATCGGTTTTGCATTCTATCACCCTTTAAATGACTGTTTACATTTTAGTCTGGTGGGTTTAGAGAACGCATTTTCGCGGCTGTTTTTATGTTTAAAAAAGGATCTTACTCTTTAATAGAAAGGTCGACCTCCTTAGAAATCCTTTCCATAGTGTTGTCAGACACTTAGAATATTAATCTGAGCCTGTCAGTGGCAAAACGAGCACTTTTGTGAAGGTAAATAGAAAAGTGCACAATTGCCCTATTAACTTACATTGTAGGTTGTTTCACTGTCTGCCGACTGCAGCTTTCTTGCTTAATACTGGACACATGTCAAAGATTGTTGTGATATAGCGATCTCTAGCTGTTTCTGGCTAAACAAGGAGGTCTTAAAGAGGTTTTAAAAATGCCTATGTTTATAGGGATGCTTTCCATAATGTTGTCAGACACTTATAATAACAATCTGAGCCTGTCAGTGGCAAAAACTACACTTTCAGCGGACAAAATTGACGATGCACATTTGCCTTGTGGGGTTACATTGCAGCTCAGTCTGCAGATGCTGGTCACTTTTTTCTCGCTTAATACTGGACCAATTTCAGAGATTGTTGTTCCCATCAGTCACTTAGACACAGAAACATAGGCAAATAGGGTACAGGTTGAAAAAACACAAAGTTACCCCTTAAGCCCACACTTATACATAATGAAAATAGAAAATACTCAGCACCTTGACAACGATTATTTCATCCACTCTTAAAGGCAAAATTAAAACCTATTATATGAACACATTTTGTAGTAGATTCGGTTGGAGTTGGAAACAGAGGCTGTGGTAATGCATGTCCTGTGGCAGCCATCATAGCCAATGTCCAATGTTATTGTTAAGTACCACTGCACGGCTGTGATGAGCTCTCTAACAAAGTGGAAAGTAAGGGTGTGGAGGGAAAGGTGGTGAATGGGCAAAGGGCTTTTTCTGGCAATTCTGGTGCTCTAGCTAAGACACCCAGTTTTGCCAAATAGATGCTTTCATAATATTTTGGCAATTATCATAAGTTTTATAATGTTTTGTTATTTTAAAAGTAGTCTGTATCGACGTCGTTTCATTTCTGGGATTGTTCCGGTGCCAACAGAAATTCTGCTGGATGTCCCTCATTTCGGCCGGATGTCCCTCACCTTCCTCTTTCTTTGTGTTGGAATTTTAAACTCTGGTGGATTTCTGAGGACTATGGTTAACTGCTCCTCAGATCTCTGCAGGGTAAATCCAGACAGCTAGCTAGACTATCTGTCCAATCTGAGTTTTCTGTTGCACGACTAAAACAACTTTTGAACGTACACATGTTCCACCAAAGTTCCTTCCCGAGGCTATTTTGCAGAGGCACCGTTGCTCCACTCGGCACTTAGCACCACCCAAGACGATTGTGATTGGTTTAAAGAAATGTCAATAAACCAGAGGACATTTTCTCCCGGAAAAATGTCCTCCGCAGCGCTGTGGAGGAAGGTCTTGCCAGTCGAGACTACTTTAAAAGTAACTGTATTTAACATGCAAATGCACTAGCTACTCCTGTTTGAGTAACATTTGCTAAAACTCTACAATGCCCAGCCGCTGTAGGAAATTACTAAGCTTTTACAGTAAAAAAAAACAACTATTTATTTGTGACCTGTTCTTGAAGATTTATGTCTTGAGAAAAAACGGTTTGGCTTAAGTTCCACAGATGCGGTCGGAAAGTCTTCAAGAGATGGAAAAGTGTTTTTTAATGGGATTTGTTGAGGAATATAGAATAACACCAGCTTTATCCTTGAATTGACAGGCGTGCGATTGCTTTTTGCTCTGGCTAATTCTTCTCTTTTGACAAAACCCAGTATGACAACGGAGTGCCTCAGATTCACATAATGGTGATACAACATTTTCACCCTCGCTCCTCACAGTTAAAGGCCAATATAAGGTAAACTGCTGTGCACTTAAATTGTAAACCCATTTAGAGTGAAATGCCACAGAGAGTTAAGATAATGACGATTTAAGCTGGGGTCATTATATTCGGGAAGTTGTAACATATTACATCTGCCCCTGGTCACATCTTCAACCTTTATGTGCTCTCTGTTAGTGACATCTGTTACTAATGCTGAGCAAGCATGTGGGAAACGGTGATGAAACCGAAAGATTTGGATTCATTCAAAAATCAAACAGCCAACATCTCTAATTGGCTCTTAAGATGGTTAAATCTCCTGACAGAAATCACGCTGATGTAACGGAAAAATCTCCATCGTGCCACAGTCGACTCTTGGCAGATTCCAGGTTTGCATGCTTATCTTGGACGCAGTTCATCCACCCTGCTACAATCTGATTGTGCAACCATATTTGTCAAAGAGGGGGGGTTCTTGTGTCCAGAGCCTATGATAACACAGCTAACGTATTACATACAAAGTCATTGGATGGAATTTCTGTCCTGTTGACTGTGGTTGCTAAGTGACAATCTCCCATCTTGCTCAGCGTTTATCAAAAGATGTAAATAGAATATGACCCGAGTTCAAAGGCTGACTGCAGTACAGGACTAACCAGTAGAGCTAAACAACACATAAACAGACTCCAGACAATAAGAGGGGTCCAGTCGTGGCCCCGCAGTGCCCGGCCTGCTGAAAGAACGGCCTCAAACGCAGTAAATATTGACTTTGCTAAGCCAGTGTTTACCTTTTGAGACTTCTTGGAGAAACTGCAAGGCATTCCATTTTTTATTCGAGCCAATTTCACTGTTTTAGAAATGTAGTGTAACATTGTAAAAACTCACAGTGTATTTTAGAGTGTTTGTATGAAGTGTTCCTCCCAACAAAGCTTTAATTGCACTGTGCAGGAGTAATTTTGGACATGTAAAGACTGCAATCTGCACGCTTAGGTTGTTGAATGCAGGGAGAGACAGTTTCCATTGTGCCTCTCTCAGTGTAAACCCAGACTTACACAGTGGCTGACGCCTGACCCCCCTTCACCCCCCTTTTTGTATAAACTCAATCCAGAGCAGATAGCGGGTGGCCTGCCAAAACGCCAGCTCAGCATTATTAATCTAATGTCTGCTGTTCAGATGCTGGTATGTTGCACATATACGCTACAATGACAACATTACATCAGAGCCTGTTGTTGTTTTTTTTATCATTCGACTTTTTAAGGTGGAGCAACAATTTAGTTTGAATCTGACGGGTAAGAGACTAAGAGGTGTCACTCAGGGAATTAATTTAGTACGTCTCCCTTTTCAAAGAGCAAATACTTTTGGTTTGATAAACATGAACTAATGCCTTTGCACTCCAGTGACATTGTCTTGCCATAGATACGGAAAAATGTTCTTGGAAGCCACTGGCGTGCATTTAACTTCAAGGGACCATACAAAAAATGTTTTGCTGAGCATTATAAAAATAGCGGTGCAGTAGAAAAACTTGCAGTGAACCCTGGTTGTTATTCACCTGTCAAGTTGATCAAATACATACCTGGGCGTGTGGAGTTTCAAAACATAAGTAGCAGTTCTAAGAACTGACTCTTGATGTTGTTTGATTGGTTAATTCCATTAGCATGCATGAGTACCGTGGCGGTTCCCTCACCTTTGTGCTATTGCAAAATGGATTCATTGTCTTTATATGTTTTATTGGTTTACACCAGTGATTCCCAACCAGGGGTACTTGTTCTCTGGGGGGGGGGGGGGGGGTACAGTACTTATATAGTTGCCAGGGGGTATGGGAAAAGATTGTAGGGTAACTTAACTAATTTGATGATTTGTTTAAAAGAATATATACACATTAAGTCAACTGTAACACCTGAACACTACATGTTGCAGTTATATCATTTATTTTTTAAGATTATTTCTTGGGGGCTTTTCCCTTTATTTGATAGTGACAATGGATAGACAGAAAAGGTGGGAGAGAGATGGGGGATGACACGCAGAAAAGGGCCGCAGGTCGGACTCGAACCCGGGCCGCTGTAAAAGACTCAGCCTACATGGGGCGCACGCTCTTACTGGGTGAGCTAGAGGTCGCCCCGTGTTGCAGTTATTTAAGTGTGTGAAAACTAGTTAGCAAGCAAGCAGAGTTTAAACCTAAAAGTAATGCCTAAACAGTTCAAATGATTAGCTAAAAGTAATGAAGAAACAGTTATAATATGTAGCTAAATGTAACGGTAATGGATAAATTATTCAAACATTCAGCTTCACTCCAATTAGTAGTAGCCTAGTAGCTTTGTATTAGTACAATTGCTGACCAAACCGTCCTTAATACAGTTTCAGTTGTAAGAAAGAAATAACAAAATCCACTTTCATAAAATGAATAATGTTAGACAGTTGGGGCATACATCGGGGTGGTCAACAAATACAACTAATGGTTCATGAAGCTACGTTTGGACATCACCATAAGGTGATATGTCACTGTTATGTTCACAGCTTGTTTCGCTGCCCTCAAGTGGCCAAAAAGCTGATTAATGCTGCTTAGGTATAGCTAGAATATCGAGCGGAAAAAAATTACACACGTGAGAAAAATGTGAATACAATGAGAGTCACAACCTCACACCTAAAAGCCAAAACGTGGACTGGACATGGTTGGACTGTTGAAAAGGCAACAGAATTCTATATTTTATTCACTGAATTATGACAATGAGCTGCTATTTGGTGAGAAGGAAATAGGACTTTGTGCACCATCTTGTGCACTATAGGAGTAATATCGCACAAGCATTGCATCTCAATCCGTAATGGTCTTGTGATATTTGATTAGAACAATTACAGAACATGTACGCAATGGAGACATATGTTTGAATGCCAAAAAAACACTACTTAAACATCTGGGTGAAGCTAGCAATGTGATGTATTTCATGTCTGAAAAGAACTCATGAGAGGTTAGGGTTAGGGTTAGGTCCTTAGATATAAATTCCTTCTACTCCCAGTGGAGGTTATACAGTGTGTTTAGAGATAGAAATGGATGGCTGCGTTACATCATATTGAAATGCCATTAATATACAGGACTGATTTGCTTTGTCAAGGAGGCCGTGTCATGGTGTGATAAACGAGTACAAAGAGTTCATAAATACCTTGGGAGAAAGGCGCTGGGGCTGGGACAAACGCCCAGGATCCACTTAGAGAAACAGGAAGATTTATTATCCAGAAAGAGTGAGGAGAAGAGAAAAGCCCAGGAGAGAGTGTGAGATAGAGGACAAGAGGGGGTTCAGGGAAAAAAGTGACAAGTTATCCTCTACAGTTGAATGAAATAAATAGTTCTGTGATATAATACAATATGGTATCATAGGCGGCACGGTGGCTCAGTGGTTAGCACTGCTACCTCACAGCAAGGAGGCACTGCAGATCCCCGGTCTGCGCAGAGCTTGATCCCTTTTCCACGCAGGGCCTTTCTGTGGGAGGTTTGCATGTTCTCCCCCTCTTTGTGTGGGTTTACTTTCGGGTGCTCCTGTTTCCCCTCACCATAAAGACATGCATTCTAGGTAACTAGGACTACAGTTGAAAATTAGCTGACAGGCAAACACTGGCGCATTTACAGAAATGTTGATTCATTTGCATTGTCCTAATAAAATAAATCTTTAATCTAAATCTAGCATGTTAAACCTCTCTTAAAGGTCCCATATGAGGCTGATTTTCAGGTTCATGATTGTATATATATTTTTTTTCTTACTTGAACATACATGCTCTAATGTTCAAAACACATCCTCAACAATGTCTATTTAAAAGACCCTCTACCGAAAAAGTGCAGTCTGCTCTAATTGGTCGGCGCTTCCGGGTCTTCCTGTGCTCTCGGAGTCTCTGCACTGTAATTTCAGCCGGGGAATGACTGTAACGGCACTGTAGCGCCATTAGAGTTGTGACATCACAACTGCACAGAAGTCCTGACGGCTCGTTTAAAGGCACAGTTTGTGTGCATTTATCTGTGTGGATTGATACTTTCACAGTATTTATATAGCACCTTGACCTGCTTTATAATCCAAAAAGATTCGACGATGCCCAGCCACTGTCCTGGGCTTGGAGGGTCCCACGTCAACCAGTTCCTTCCTCGTTGTGGCCTTGTTACATGCCAATATCAACATTTTTAAGAGATCAATTATAGATTATTTTGAATAATGTCAGTTGGAATAAAACACAGATCTGTGCATTTTCTATTTTACCAACAATATATGATCAATTAAAGCCTTTATGGGCATATAGAGCTATGGTATATTTATATATTGTATATATATTTATGTACATCCTGTCCCAGAAATGCTTGTTACTTATAGAGTGTGGTCTAGACCTACTCTATCTGTAAAGTGTCTCGAGATAACTCTTGTTATGATTTGATACTATAAATAAAATTGAATTGAATTGAATTGGTAGAGGAGATAAAATAATTAAAACAGTGTAATTTTCATCTTGTATATGGAATTTGAAAGTGCTCTTTTCAACCAAATGTCTTATTAGTCTAGTAAAGACAGTTTGTCTGGCCACTCTCATTTTAGCTCCTCAGTAACTGCTGCTCACAATGCATTTGCTTCTGAGGACAGTGATGCCATTAAGAAGTTAAAAGTTGGTGCATATTGCATGCATGAATGCTTCAGTAGCGTTTATGCTCTGCCAGTTACTGTATTACTTTTTAATTCATGACACTAAAAGTGCAGCTTGTTGCTTATCTGCTGTTTTGTGTATGGCTTACATTACTGGGTACTTGTATTTAGTAGGGGTGGGAATCACCAGAGACCTCACGATACTTATGTTACGATACGATATTATTGCGATTTTAAACATATTGCAATATTCTGCGTTTTTTCCAATTTCAAATGATGTCCCCAAAAGGAAACTTTGTCAACATCTGTTTTATCTAAAAAGATACATTTATCTGTTTGTTCATCTCACTTCAATTTTAGTGCTGCAAAAAGGGATTGTCAAGCAGGCCAACACATGTAACAATAGATGGATACTCGGCATCTGTGTATCGATACAGTATTGCCACTGAAAATATTGCGATACTATGCTGTAAGGATTTTTTCCCCCCACCCCTAGTATTTAGTCGATTTAAGTACATGGAATTCCCACCTCTCCACCCCCACCCCCATCCCCCTGAAGAAAAAAACAACAACCCATCCATGGTGTAGTAGAATAATCCAACAAACTCCAATACTTGCCATGCTGCTTGCAAACGTGGCACACTTTCTAGGCCTGCTGTGTTTCCTATCCTAAATCAAATGAA
This sequence comes from Zingel zingel, assembly GCA_023566125.1. Taxonomy (NCBI): domain Eukaryota; kingdom Metazoa; phylum Chordata; class Actinopteri; order Perciformes; family Percidae; genus Zingel; species Zingel zingel. The sequence goes on from CM042327.1 coordinate 28,712,313, forward strand.
ACCCCATTGCTTTTGCAGTAAATCTTGTAGTACCAAGCTGTAAATTAGCCACTCGGCCCTGCACAGGGAGCACAGCCTTTTATAGAATCATTTCATTTTCTCGTGACTTTGTCCTCATCTTTTTTTCTCTCTTGCACAAATCAGCACAGTATGAGGGGAGGAGTAACACGAGAATGGGGGAAAGAGTGACAGCAATAAAAGACTTTTAGGGTAGAAATGGGTTTCACATTTTCATTTTTTAAAGTGAGTCATACTGTAGCTCATTAGACAAATGATATTGAGTGTTATTTCTTTTTTTTTCTTTCTTGGAGGTGAAACGGAGAGCAGTAAAGTAACACGGAGGTGTCTCATGGCCAAATGGATGCGTGGGTTGGAAGACTTTTCCGGGAATCAGGTTCTGTGATTCAATGTGGGAATGTTGAATACCTTTTTATTGCTCTTCTAGAAAAATAATTTAGCTGCTTAATAGCTTTTGATGCATTTTGGTGTTCTTTTTCCTTGCTTTTCTCTTTTGCCTACAAATCTGACTAACTCTGACTTCACCTTTCCTGGAATGTCACAGCCCACACCACCTTTTCTGTCACTCTTCCCTCTTTTCAGCCTTCATACTGGGAGGGATTCCCACACCTGACCTCACATGGCTTCATTTTAGGCACTTTAGTGTGCTCTTTCCTTCGTTCCTTGGCCTTAGTTCCCCTTAGCTCTTGGCACAATAGTCTCTTTGCCGGTCCAGGAAGAAATGGAAGAGCTTCATCAGCAGTTTAGAATACATTATTCAGTACTATGACCAGGCTGATAAGAAGCTCAGATATGGGTCATTTTAGAAGAAAAACACTCACCCAAACCTGAGTTATTAGTCAAACCACCATGTAGTTACGTAGTGTCATTATTTCCCACTGACATAATTCCACAATCCCTTAAAGATCAGGTGATAACTGAGAGAAGCAAACAAGAGTGAACTTGAAATCGGAGATGAGTAAATACAGTTGGGTTAAACAGAGAGAGAGGCTGTTAGAGTTTTGAAACTTTGACAGAGTTGGCAAATTCTATATTTTTCCTCAGGCAGAACGCAATCATTTTCAGGGAAATCGCTGATGCCTTCTAACTGCATTCGGTGTGTGTGCTGGAATCCCTCCACACACATGTTGCCACCACAGATATCATTAATACATATTTTCATTGGGGCAATCAAAAACATGCGGCTGTATGTAATCAAACACACATGAGTTTAATTCACCAGCGTGGGGTAAAATCCACTTATCCCTCTCAGGCCTTGTGGGACATGTTCAGTGTACTTCTATGAATTGTGTGGCTCTGGTGTCAATGACTGTTTAAGCAACTGCAGCTCTGCTTGAGTGATAGTCAACACATGCAATGTGCCGTAAGTTGTTACAAGCCACAAATTTTGATTGCGTTTTATTATTTTGTCAGTTGAAGCCGAACCCGACCGGCTTTGTGGCCAGCAAAGCTAACAAACATGAGTGCAGGAGCAGCTGCGTGGGTGAAAAGGCCAGTTTGGAGTCTGTGGTGAACATAGACTATGAGGGATGCAAACATTGCTGTAATTGGTTTAGTGTGGATGGTAGTTTTGGTCAAAATAAGTTATAAAATTTGTGATAGGGGAAAAACACCCCATGTCATGTTTTATGGTGTTGGGAATACTGCATTTCAACTTTTTAAAGGTACCTTGTTGAGTTTTTAGTCACTAGAGGTGCTACGGAGCAATGTTGCAAAACTGGTCCACGGATATGGGCACGTGCAATAGTATTTATACAGTATGCACGCACAGGAGCATGCAAGGACAAGATATACATTCTTGCCAACAGTTTCACTCTATTACACTGACAGTTGACAGTTGGCAGCAGCCACAAACATTGTAATGATAGACTGTAAAAATAGACGCAGCATCCGTGACAACACCAATTGGTTTGTGGACTGCCGTTTTGAAGCCTTGGGTTTGGCGCCATCTTGTTTTTTGCAACCGGATGTGACGATTTTTGAGGGTGGAGCTGTGGAGGATGACGCGGCCGAGCCAGTGTTAGTTATGGTGGCAATAGCGCTGAGTTTAACGCTAAAGAGGGAAAGTTGCAGATTTTCAATCCTTCTGAAGCGAGTCATCCAGCGGAGAGTTAGCATTCGGGGATGGGAGGAAAACGTGCTCTGGTTTATTGCCATTTCTTTAAAGCAATCACAATCGTCATGGGTGGTGCTAAGCACCGGAGAAAGGCTGTGGTGCCGCTGCAAAATAGGCTCGGAAGGAATTTGTTTTGGTGGAACATGTGTACGTTTACAAGTTGTTTTAGTCATGCAACAGAAAACTCAGATTGGACAGATAGTCTAGCTAGCTGTCTGGATTTACCCTGCAGAGATCTGAGGAGCAGTTAACCATAGTCCACAGAAATCCAGCGGAGTTTAAAATGCTAAACCCAAGGCAACGGATATCTGACCTAAATGAGTGAAATCCGGTGCATTTTACGGCGGCAACGGAGCAATCTCGGAAGTGGAACGTCAAGGATATAGACTATTTTCCCATAGACTTCTATAGAATCACACTTCTTTTTAGGGCCAGTGGACTCGCCCCCTACTGTAAATCAGATAGAACGCATGTTTAAATTAAGCTTTGTCCATTAATTTGACATTATGTGGTTGTAATATGCCAAAATAGGCAGGAAGGGGGCTAGCCAAGGTAAACATGGATGTAGACAATGCATTAAAATGTTGCCCAATAGGCTTTGCAAATAGTTTTATAAGGAAGGCTTCAGTGATACGGTGTGTATGCGTTTTAGTGATCAACACTGAATGTAAACATAACTTTAGTTGGTAACTAAACAAAATTCATAGGATACTTTAATTGTTTCTGTTTCTGGTGTCAGTGACACTAATATCTCTCCCATCTCTTGTGCATTTTTAAAGTGCTGGCAAATTCTGGACAATGTCATATAGACTGACCAGACTAGCTGAGATCCTTCCCAGAAACAAATTCCTAGCCAAGGGGTAATGTATCAAACCCAACATCTGGATGTCTCACAACACCGAAATAAGCATCCTTCTAAGCAAACACCTTACATCACACCTCACTGTGAACAGGCCTCATTTATTTGTATGGGGAAAGCCCCATCAGGATCGAGCAGCAAGGCCCGCAGCCATCTGCCTATGATTACAGCTTGGGAAGAACATTACAACAATGGCCATTTGGGCACAGCAAAAAAGCTCGGGAGAGCCCAGCAATGATCGCACACAACAATTATTGTGGAACCAAATCCCCCAAGTCGGCTGTTTGTCGGAGTGAAACCCAGAGATTTGGCAAGCCGGCGGTTGTGAGGCATCCAACATGCAACTGAAGCCAACCAGCACACTCCCGATCAGATCAGCGCCATGTGTGGTGTCACACTGGGCCCGAATCAACACCGTCTATATACATATTATTTATATTTGTTGTATGACAAAGGGGATGACACACTTTGCATCACCCAATGTTATTTTTTTTCCATTTTTTCCATTATTTGAATAGCTTTCCAAAATTGAACAGGTTTAGAAAAACCTTTTGACCACACTTTCAGTACGGCTCTGATGTCAATACCAGGTGGTCGGCATAACATGCTAACACACTAGTATGTTACCATGCTAACTTAGCTTAGGCTAATTACATGGATTTTTTGTATGGAATTAAGGATTACAATAGTTGTTACATTTAAGGATGTATAATGTAGGACACATTTCAGTATTTATGCACTAAATTCTGTATTTTGCCCAACACTGCCACTCTTTTAGTGCAAATGTTTAGCATAGCATAGCATAGCACAAGTCTCAGAAAAAGGGCGTGGTTTCAGTTTGCTGGGAAATGTGTTGTTTTCTCGAAATAAAATGAGGCTTGGACTAAAGATAGTTGTTTAAAATGTATCTCAACTATTGAATTGTCAAAATAAGAGCAAACAAAGTCAACAATAGTTATCTTTAACTTACATGTAAGCAGCTTCTCAACTTCAAGGATTCACTCTTACTTGATTTATTTGAAGCCTTAATGGCTAATCATAGTCATCGTATTAGTTTAAAGGTAATTGCAAATGAATATCTAAGTAAAGCCAGAAGAGAAATCCTGTTTGATTCTTTTGATGTAATAAATTAAAAAAAACTCTACATCACACAGCTGATGACAGGCTCTGTGAGATAAGGCAGAGATTTCAGTTTTGATTTTAACAACACCATTTAATGAGAGTGCCTGAGAATGTGAATGTGGAAGCCACCCTGGTAGAAGAGACCTGAAGGCAAATAAACCTAACATGCTGTTCACTACTCTTAGGTTTCAGAACAAAACGTAATTAAATCTTTATTATTTTTTATTAAGATGATCCATTCACCTCTGCCAGATTCAGTTAAATTGTGAGGCTGTAGGGCATCAAAGGGACAGTATGTCGAGGTGCAAGCATGGTTCATGTGTGGGAGTGTTTTTTTATGTTTTGTGTGTAATAAGCTGGTGTTCCTTTCAGCATTGATGAACAGAAGCTACTCACTCAGTAACAGATAGCCTAAAATCATCACTGGATACATTCCAATAGCCCATTAAAACGGACTTGTGTAAGAGTGACTTGGCATGCAACACAACTTATTTCAACGGGTAGACGTGATTAAATGCCCTGATGCTTTGGTATGTCTGTAAGCACACACACACACCCCTATATAGCAAAAGAGGGACTTCCCCGCAAATCTTGGAAGCACAGCGTTCTCATACTTAAAATAAATGTGCACGCATCATGCTGTCATGGGAATAAACAGAAACCCTAGCAGTCAAAGTCCTACATGTATGTCAAGAAAAAAATATAGCCAGAAACATGAATACCGTAATGGCTTTCCATACTTTAACTGCCAGCATGTAAACGGCTTCTTCAGTGTAATAGCTCACCCTAGAAGGGTTTTGCCAAGCAGGTCTAGTCTGGAATTTATTTAATGAGCACTGTAGGAGATACGAGTTAGGCAATATTTTGACACCTGTTTCAATATGTGATTTCAGCCTCAATGGGAATATAAAATTATATGACTGATCATCTACAGATTATTACTACAGTTTTTATGAGACTCCAACCACCCCGGTAATGGTAAGTACATCTGTGGCTAATTGCAGATGACCATATGATCACTTTCTAACATTCACAGTTGTGGATCATAGGGGGCTTTGTTGGTTAAAAAAAAAAAAATACTTGGTAATATTGTGCTGTTTTTTAGACTGGAAAGCGCAGACTCAAAGGGCCCTATTTTAACGATCTAAGCGCACGGCGTGAAGCGCCTAGCGCAAGTGCGTTTAGGTTGTGTACGAATCCACTCTTGCTAGTTTAACGGGGGAAAAAGGGTCCACTAAGGGTTGTACTTAGTGTCTTAATTAATAATAGGCGTGTTTTGGGCGTAACATGCAATACAGCAATCAGAGTGTCATCTCCCTTTCCTTTTAAAAGCCAGGAGCGTTTGTACCTTGGCGCATTGCTATTATGATGGAGGATTTGCTAAGCAGGAAGGAGAGATTTCCAGGAGAAGAAACTGATGTGCTCATGCATGAAGTGAAAGCGCTTGAGCAGATCATATTATAATACTATTTCACATTGAAATATTTTTTATTTTTTGCATCTTTGTGTGCTGCTGCGCTTACCTGTGTGTGTAACAAGCATAGTGTGTGTGCGCACTGTGCACAAGCCTAGGCGCTGTTAAAATAACAATGAAATGCTGCGTTACTGACTTTAGTTTTTTTGACCAGGTTTTTGTTGGTCAATGGCGAGATCACTTTCCGCTGCCTCAAGATAGCAATATGTCCAGAATGCACCTGAACACACCTCTCTGTAAGACCAGTATGCCCATAGGCACAGGTGCATTTGCTATTTAAACAACGCGGGCGCTGGGCGGGAAACTGACAACTGCAGGGTGCAAGATAGGGCCCAAACTCTCTTCAAAAAGATGCTATGACTTAGCTTGGCAGCTTGCTAACATGCAACACTACGTGTCAATAAATAAAATGTTGTTTCCCACTCTTAAGACCAGTAGTTCCCAACTAGTTTAGCTTCAGGATCCACATGTTTCCCTTAGACCAACACATTCTCATTACCAAATTGTGAAATACTGATGCTTGGTCAGGACCCTTTGGCGTCACTTTTTAAAGTTCTGGATACCCCTTTGGCGTAATTTTTCAACGTGCTTGGCCAGGACCCCTTGGCGTCACTTTTTGACGCTCTGGGGCAGGACCCCTTGGAGTGTAGCGTAAAACCACTTGGTTAGGAAAAGATCGTGGGTGGGGTTAAAAAATGTACGTTTACAGGCAAGTGGCACGCGGGACAACTATAGGACAGGAACCCTGGTCTGCTGGGTGAAAGTCCTGTGTTGTTTGACCCATCCACCACCCAAACCTGCCTCCTTACGCGGATTTGCGGTCTTTCATACTACTCGCTATCGTTGTCGCTCTCAATACTACGTCATCTTACAGCGCAATGGTCGTGTTGCTGCTGCCCCATACATAACATACAGATGCTAAACGGTGCCTTGTGCGTCAGTTTCTGATGCTGAGAGCCACTGACCAAGCATCAGTATTTAACCAGTTGCAAGTAAAATGAGTTGGGAGTTAACGGGTTGCTTAGTCCTAACAACTGTGCTACCATTGAATGAATTTCTCAAAATGAAATTTAAAATAATTAAGTACAACTTCTTAAAGCTTATTAAAAAAGGAAGGTAGTACAAAATGTAAACCATAACATGGTGTTTCATTTGTACCTCTGTTCTTAGGAAGTGCCCTGTAAGATGCCCTATAGGCTGCTACATGCTACATGCTACAAAACCTTTCTGTGCGCTCAGTCCACCACTGCTTCATTCCAACATAGTTTGTTCCCTACGTTTTTAGGTCTATTGTCAGTTGAATACTGTATATTTAGTGTCATCCTTGTTGTCAGTCTATTGTGGAGTGAGCTAGCTTCTTCTCTGTTTCTGAGACAAGCAGCAAGGGGAGGCTTACATGATTAACAGAGCCGGCACCGCTAATGGTACTTAAAAAATAATTATTAACTTTGAAAAAAAAAAAGCGCTAATCCCGAAACTTGTTACAATGAAGTTTATTTTTTTTATTTATTTATTTTTTTTAGTTTTTTTTTTAAGTTGACCCAAAAGCTCACTCAGAACTGTCCCCTTTTGGACTGCTGCCCAACATTGCTTTAGACAGATTTTCTTGCCATGTAGAAAATTGGGATGAGAGCCAATATTCACCAAGCATTCAGATCCTTTACTTAAGTAAAGGTAGCATTACAACAGAAAATTACTCATCTATGTAAAAGGGCTGCATTCAAAATCTTACTCCAGTGAAAGTACAGAAGTATTATCAGCAAAATGTACTGGGTAATTGCAGTGTGTTTTGTATACAAAAAGGTTTTGCAGTGTTTAATGTAGATATGGTATCAAATGATCAAGGTATACTGTATATACGTACAGGATATATCTTAGTATAATGTCTGAGCACTATAGAATATGTGTATGTGATCTATCTTGCACTCTAAAATGTCATTTTTTTGTCTATAGGGATAGTTTTACATTGTTGGACATTTCCCTAATTCTTGTGAAATGCTCCTCGTCAGAGAAGCTGTGGGTACCTACCTGAGCCGTACTCTCACTGACACACACCTTGGCAGTGCAGAACAAGAGTCCATTCTCTTTCACTGCAGACCATGAAGTAAATACAAGAGCGCTGTAACAGATAGGCTTCAGATGATGAATTGCTGCGAGTTCATTGGTTAGACTCTGACTTCATGTCTGAGTGAGTGACATTTCCAAAGAGCTAAGCTTTTCAACTTGTCCTGGTGTTCGCAATAGCCACCCACAAATGCCACTTGAAACCCAAGCTGAGAAGTTCTATCAAACAATGAGTCAGGCATACAAACACATAATCCTCCTGACCCTACTCGTGTATCCGTCAATTGAAACATTTTGCTATGGATGTTTCCAGGTCTTGTTGTATTGTAATTGTCAACTACCACAGTCATACTACAAGGTTTCTCCTAAAAGCTTTATTGAAGCTTTGAAAAATGTCTGTCATTTTAACATAATGTTAGAGTATCACAATGATAGTCAAAATGTAAACTTAAAGCTATGGTGCGTAGTATCTGTCGCCCTCATGATGAATTCTAAGTAATGACAACAAAACTCCCCACTCACCCCTCCTCCACACAGTTGCTAGTAGCCAAGGAGGACATGGATGATTAAAAAAACACGACAGAGTCTTCAGAAGAGGTAATTATCTTCACTTGAGTTTCTGAATAAATGAAATCAAAGCACTTATTAAAGCTGTAAGGCATCTACAGTTGCCTCTTGATTTGGAATGCTTATACTATATGCTATACACATACAGGGCCCACACTCACCAAAGGGCCCATTAAAGGAGCCCATTAGATCACACCCTAATTTCCTTTTTTTCTTAAAGAAATACATTTCTCTAGCTCTTGTTTCTAAAATGTAGCACTTGAAGCAGTTTTGTCCATTTGATTAAGTGTATGTACTTGCATGATTTCCGCAACTTTTAACCATACCAGCCCTAAGGGCATTTTTACAGTTCATTGTCCGTCTAGTTTTATTTTCTAAAAAAGCTTGTAAAACATCAACCCTGTTGTCTACAGTCAATTTATGAACATCATTTTTTTCAGGAAAAACTGGGCTGTTAGACTATTTGTGCTGCAGTGAGGTCACTTGAATGTAAAAAAAGGTTGTATGACCTTAAAGACAAATAAATAAATAAAACGGAACATGAATCTCACAGATATGTATTGATATCACACGCATATCAATAAAAGTGAAGCCTGTCTAAATCAGTTCCCATATGTATTAGGAGTCACACTGTGAAGAAATAAACATTATAACTTATACAGTTGACTAAATATTAATTTTTTCAAAAAACGTCCAGACGCTTTTGCCCTCATGACATTCACTTATGGCAATAATCAAATAATAATGTCATATTTATTGAAATCACACACACAGCAATGTTCTAAAACAGTTCTCCTACATTTATGCCACATCTCAAAACAATCTTCTCTGTAGAACGGTAATAGACTGCAGTGATCTATCTTTACACTCTTTAGCCTTTGTTCTCACTCGGATTCGCTGGAGTGAACTATCTTGTCCACTCAATATACTCTTTGTATGACGGACCTGCCTTCCCATTGGTTGAAAGACGTCAACACAATCTCGCAAAGCATCATGGGATATTAAAAATGGCAGCTAGCATCGAGCTAGCGGCAAAAATGACAGAAAATTGATAAATTGTGGACATCAAGTGGATAAATATTGGATGTAAGCGTTTGGATTTATTGCTGAACAACTCCAAAAAGAGGCACAACTTCCAGGCTGGATAGAAAACCTTCTGTAAAGGCTACAAAGACACCAAAGACACCCCCGTGATGGCTAACTCCTTAGCTTTTAGCAGAAAAAATTGGTAAGTTTCTACATTAAACTGTTATCAAATTATCTAAATATTAATCAGAGGTGCTGTTTCTCGTCGTGGACAATGCCGTAGGGCTTTGAGGTAAATGGTATCTTCATGGTTGAATGTACTTATTGTAAGTCCAGGCCGTCCTCACCCAGAAAACAACTGTATAGTTCGATTGTGCCAGCAGTTCTTCACGACCAATAATTAAATTTGTTGTTAGGCGGTGACCTCTTGTGGCTGTAGTAGGCTAATTATCGCGTGAGCAAATGAGGATGTGATCTGACAAAATCTGCCTAAAGTCTCATTTCTGGTTCTGCGGAGGCTCCGTGCAGAGCTTTCGCCGTAGCCTACTTAAGTGGCCGGAAGTTTATACTTGTGCGTTGGTGTGTGCGTCGATCTCTTTAAGAGAATAGCAGGGCCGGTGTGTGTGCATGGGGAGTGTGTGGTAGAGTGACTGAGAGAGTGACAGTGATTAACTTCGGAGTGAGTTCCGACTAGAGTCATAGTGAGAGAAACAAAGTGTCTCCCCTGTGTTTTCTGACCACTTTGGGAAATCTGTAGCAGGAAAAGTTAACCCTCTCCTTGATTTCATGTTGTTTATGGAGAAGAAGAACCCGGAAATGAGTTGGGGGGAAATGTGACGCTACTAAGCACACGGCCAAGCGGACCAATCACAGTTGTTGCGGTCTACGTCGCCGCAACGTGTAGTTATATTTTTTTAAAGGTGCATGTCAGGCTACGGCGAAGGGTCCAGCGTGGGGTCAGTATCTCTACGTACCGTATGTACCCATGGTATCGATTTAACGCAGAAGCATAAATTGGCTTTAAGAAGGAGGCAGGTTTGTGCGGTGGTTGTGTCAAACAACCTCAGGACTTTCACTTAGAAGGCCGGGGTTTGTGTCCTTTGTAATACCATACATCAACGGTCGTTGATGTATGGTACACGTTTAAATTACGTGATTTTTATGGACCTTAGTCCGTGACACAATAAGGTCTGTGACGTCATATTATCCTTTTCCTTATTTTAGTAGTTTCATGTGACTCATTTTATGCCAATCCCTGTTGAATTTCCTAACCGTAAGTATTTTTGGTAATAAAAACTTAACTAGTTCCATTTTACAACGCTAACTACGTGTTTAAAACTGCACCTATTAAATTTAATTAAATGGTCACATGATTAAAATGTCCATCCTGGTCATGTGTTACAGTCACCATGCAGCAGTAAATCGAACGGTCATATATGTCATTTTGTGAGTCATTAGTAATTATAAAAGTGATAAAAGGCCTTTAGGAAGTTATCAGTATTTTCTGATATTTTATATCACTAAATGAATCAAGAAAACAATCTGCAGATTAACAATAATAACAATAGTTGTTAGTTTCAGCCCAATTTATTTTTTCCTGATGTGTGAAATATTGATTTCTGTTTCCGCAGTCTGACTTGTGTCAAATGTACAGATACAGTTTAGCTGATAGTGTAATGGGTGTTTTTTTGTGATTCACATACCAAATGAAGATAGCCTGAATGCCAAAGTGTACCTCAGCATTGTTGTTGACCAGGTGCTTTCCCTCATGGCCACACTCTACACTTTCAGGGTCATGTCTCATGTCACTCAAGATGTTTTCAGGAACTTAGATGGACTCGTGCAAAAGATGGTTTGCAGCTTGAATGTGTTGGGTGGATGGAGCAACCACCAGCTTGTTGAATCCATGCATATTTCAGGCTTTTCTGAAGGCAAAATGAGTGAATGAATTCTTGACAATCCTTATTTTGCAGTGTTCTTTTTTTCCCCAGACATGAACTGCTTTTCCTTAAAACAGGTTTGAAAGAAGAAGCGGGGGGGGGGGGGGGGGGGGGATGCGAGTCTACTAACCTAATAGTATACTCACATTCACATTTGGCTCCAGTTGCTAAATGTAAAAAAAAATGGACCAAAGAAAGCAGGCAATTAAACCGTGGAGCTGCTCTCGTGGCCTTGGCTGCACATCTCTGCAGGATCTCACGTAGAACATTAGTGAAACTAAATCCCAATTGTAAGGAAGCCCAGTCCATGTTTGTGCGTACATGAACTGTATTTGTGTGCATGCGTACGTGTTCAGACAGCTCCGATCCAAAGTGCCATAGTTCATGTCAGCAAAGAGGCTAGTAATGAAACACAGTAACTCATATTTTCAGTACGAATTACCCACGCTGTGTACTTCTCTACTTTTTGTGTCCACATCACAATCATTAAATTAATTATTTAATGCAATTTAGTCAATTAAAATTGTAGCTAAATAGCTTTAGATGTTTTTGGAGCAATGCAGCTTGTCACTACATAAACCTGCTTCCAGTCTACTTATCACCCAGTAGACAAATATTTCTGTCTAACTCAGACTGACAGATATTCCACCTCTTGTAGACTATGACTTCATTGCAGAATTAATAATAAATAGGTAAGATGGAGACACAGACACACTAGTGAAAAAAGATGGTGGTAGTGAAAAGTGGGGTTCGTTAACATTTATTAGATTTACTTTTTACTGGTTATTACACTGACTATGAATTATGAGTATATCTCTTTTCTCCAAGAAACCCATGTGGCACTAAAATTGTAAATCTTTGATTGAAAAACATTTTAATAAATAACCACAAAGAAGAAATACAAAGCCAAGCTATAACCATCGTACAGTTGCTAAATCATGAAATTAAATCATTTACATGACACAGGTGCATTTATTACAACACATCCTCATAGCTTAAAGACTACAAAATTAAACATACAACCGTTATATTTACGTAGTAAACGGTGTAAAAAAACAAACTAGTTTAGTTTAGGCAACAAAAATACTTAGAGTTAGTAAAACATCAGGCATCCCATTCTTCAACCAGCAGTCCTGACCTGAACCCCATTGAACACTTGTGGGATCAGCTTGGGCGTGCTGTTCGTGCCAGAGTGACCAACACAACCACGTTGGCTGACTTGCGACAAATGCTGGTTGAAGAATGGGATGCCATCCCACAGCAGTGTGTGACCAGCATGAGGAGGAGGTGCCAGGCTGTTGTGGCTGTGTATGGTTCTTCCACACGCTACTGAGGCTCCTGTTTGTCAAATGAATAAATTGTTCAATTGCCAATATGTCTTGTTTCTTCAAACTTCAATCATTCAATCCACCAAACACCAAACAAGTCAATGGCAGAATAAGCTGTTTGGCATTGGCAGAGAAGATGTTTTCATAGACGCAACCCACATACTCAGCGCTGCTGCTCATCCCACAAATGCATGTTCCTTACAAATGGGGCACCATTTGTAAGGGAACTAAACAGGCTTTCCAACGGTATAATATTTATTGCCAAAAAGCATTGTTACCACAGAGAAATAATCTACCAAACACAAATGTCCTTACGTTTTGTGCTAAGTTTATGTATCATGCACTTTGAAAGACACTCATTTACAGTTATTTTACAGGGATACCAGCATTCAAATTAGCATGAAGAAACAAAGAACACTTCTCTTGGCCCTGCTAGTGAACACTCTGCTACTTTCAACTGAGACAGAACCTTGAGGGAGGAGGTCTGGCGCACACAATTATACTTAAAGCTATAGCACCTGCTAATGTTTCGACATAAAGCATGAGTTAACTATTTTACTCTGATGAAGTCATGCTTTATGTCAAAACATTAATTAGTGCTCTTATTAAAAGCCCTAACTATAACCGTTTATTCCAGACCTCATGCTCTGTACCTCAGTTTGCAGTTACTCACCTTCATAAAAATAGCAAGGTAATACATATTTTTGCAGTATTTCTGTATTTACAGTATATACATATGTTTAAAAGAATAGAAAATAAAGAAATAGAAAAAAACAATGTTGCATTTTCAGAATAATCTAAAAAAGGATTTTTCCCTTATTTCAGTGAAAACTGTCTTTACACGCCCAAATGTCACGATCATCAATCCCCTGCACGTCCCTGGGTTCAAATAACACAAGCCTAGCTTTTGTGCGTCACAACAGGAAGATTCTGGAAAGGAGAACCAAAGTAGGTATGTGCAAAGAGAAGAATGGCACTATTGTGTGTGGCTGGTTGCAGAGTGCAGATTCTTGTTAACCTTTGGAATCTGGCACAGTATCAGGCTGGCAGGAATACAAGGGTTGGCACCTGCCTTTGATATGCCTGGACAAGGAGGAACGTGGACAACCTTGTGTCTCATGCACTTGTCTACAAACACACACCTACACACACAATCAGTTTTGTAATATTCACCGTAAACTGGGAGAAGTATGTTTATTATTCCGAGGCAATGTCAAATTCTTTTTCTGCTATAGAGACCAAGAAAATGTTTGTAAGATGAATGCTAGCAGAATTTTCTTTTTTTAAATTTCCAAGATATCAAACAAATGTAGACAGTTCATTAAAGACCACAGGTACCTCATCAACAATTCTGTGCTATTATGTCAATGTTGACGTCAGCCACCAGCCAGTGCGTGCATTTCTACATTATTTTAAATATTGAGTTTGTGCAGAGCCTTTTTCAGTGGCACTCCATTATGACCGAAGTTTTGTATCCTGTGATATATATTTTTCTAGTCTAGAGTAAGATTTCATGGTCTACTGAGTTAAAAGCAGTACCAGAGCCCCGGGATATTTTGTCATTGACTGACCTGAGACAACCCTCCACGGTTGTAATTGGTTACCAACCTAAAAATGGGACAGATTCTTAACACCATGGTTGCTCTGTTGTACTTTTGATGCTTTTGCCTTGATATTGTGCCAGTTCCCCTTATACAACTTCCTTTGGCTCCAAACCAAACTCTCTCAAAGTGGCCTTAAATGGCCCCTGGCAGAGTGAAGTACACTGCAGGTGTTCCCGCTGGTTGTGACCATGTCCTCACCCCCTTCTGCCCCTAGATGGGCCCTTACTAAAGGATTCACACACCCAGGGGGTCTCCATCAGAATGGTTGCACTTGGGCCAGGAATTGGACTCGGGGAGGGAGTGCTTTATTCTGAGGCCATTGTGGCCATCATCTGGTAACAATGACACAGCAGAACCAATAGACATCAGTTGGAACTTAAACACAGCTGCAGCTACAAGCCCACAATGACACAGCATGGCACTCCTGAAGTGACATGATGTTACTCACACAGAGTTTTTTTCTGAAAAAACTTGGATATGTACAGCAAGTACTACTTAGATGTACCTTAATATTTAGTTGATGTTTGCGAAATGAATGGCCAATGTTCAGTTTTTAGGGTAAGCTGTTTTACTTCTCATGCCTTAAAGATAATTTTGTACAAACTATATCTTCTGTTTATTGATTAAAGAAATTATTTTATTATCAAAATGTGGATCTCTGAAACATGACATTACCTTGAGTTGGGTGAACTATACAGAATCTGTACATCTTGATATATATGTGAATATAAAAAATGACATTTTTCTGTTAAAAGGAAAGCAATTGCAAGTATATCGCTGAAAAATACATATTCTCAGTTGTATTGTCTTGTTTGTGGTTATTTATTTGAATTATTTATTTGATGGTGTGTTCAGATGTGTGTGTCGTCAGATTGCAAGCTCTATACTTTGGGTAAGTAATACAGTCAAAAGTTCCCTCGTTAGCTGAGTAACCATCTAATTGATTAAGAAACTAAACTTCATCTCCACTAATGTTTGCTCTAATCATTTTAATAGATGATTACTTTTTATAACACCAATATATATGCAAGTGATGCAACAGGTGATGCTTCTCTTGACTTGACAGGATTTAAGCATAGTTTCATAGAAAATCAAAACACATCGAACATCGAAATATCCTCATACCTAAACAACAGAAAAGGACGACTTCCAATGGCTCCCAAAACTACAAATGACCGTTCTACTCACTGCAGCACGGTGGCAGTTTTAGGACAGTCTTAGATCATAGAAATAACATGTATGAATTTTGAATGGGCGTAGTTCCTCTTTAATAAAACAGTTCAGAGCCTTGAAACCATGGTAAAGGATGGCTGAATTCCATTTAGCTGCTTCATTTTTAGGGTCCTGGTATTGTGCTCACTGCCACAGTGTCATGACTTAATGGGACACATACATGTATATATTTTAGAATTGTGCAGTATCACACAAAAATAGGGCTAAACTGTTTTTAAATGCTGTGATATCATCATTCATGTGAAATATACTGTGCCACATTACAAAGGGTTTAAAAATCACTCTGTCCTGAGTGGAAATAAACAACAAAAAATGTGTTTGCAATTTGTTTGTATGCTGTTAACTAGGATTTAGTTTTGCACCATGAGTGCAATGAGTTTTCTTTAGAATAGTAGAAGTGAATGTTTAGACATATGTGGTTGTTTCACAGAACTGGACACAGCTATCAACACTCACACATGGAAGCTGCAAAGTAGTACCAATGTCTTGTAGAACAGCTCCAGTGGAGCAGCTGGTATTTGTAATTGTATTTCAGGTGACCTGTGCCCCATCCAATGAAATGCCCCATCCCATAAAGAGACATGGCATTATCATGTCATAGATAGAAGCTCACTTAGATAATACACTATAGTGTACTGCTACAGCATGCTGTTGAGTTTGGTCATTAGTACTTTCACCTTTTCTTTTTGCAAGACACTAACACCTAGATTCCACCAGGGGTGACTGCGCTGTGTTCTGGCAGTGTCGCGGTCGCCACCAGCAATCACGGCCACTTGAGACAATGCTTGTGATTCCACCAGCCGCGACGCAGCGCGTCATAGAAGCGTCCCAGAAGTGTCCCAGAAGTGTCTCTCCGCTCTGCTGCGCAACTATTCTTGAAACAATGCCAGGGAAGACGGGGGAAAAAAAGATCGTTTTGGTACGTGTGGTATCTGAACAGTTCATATACCATATGCACACAAAGAAAAGGCAGAACGACTTATTGGAAGAATTGGGTTGGTTGTTCTCCAAACTCTCTGCAGGAGTTTGTTAAAAAGGATGCTGAAAATCTTGAATTTGAATAAAACCTTTTATAATCAAGAACAGTGTCGGCGGATTCCTCTTCATACAGCATCACAGCATTACTATTAAAAGTCACCACATACGTGTGGACTTGGCCTAAGGTGCAGGAAGATGTCAATCAATCAATCAATCAATCAATCTATACACACCCACACAGTCCGGGGAAGAGGTCCAATCATAGCCAACTATGCTCGAACCAGAGCTGTTCGG
This sequence comes from Zingel zingel, assembly GCA_023566125.1. Classification (NCBI taxonomy): domain Eukaryota; kingdom Metazoa; phylum Chordata; class Actinopteri; order Perciformes; family Percidae; genus Zingel; species Zingel zingel. The sequence goes on from CM042327.1 coordinate 28,728,936, forward strand.
ACCAATCAAATTGTCGGGGCGGGCTTGATACGATGATAGACAGATGATCAACAGTAACGTAATCAACCACGTCACCAAAGAGCGCTTGGGTTGAATTTGTTTACAACAAAGATGGCTGCCGCTGGAGAATTGAGATGTATAGATTCCGCCACGGCGTCTGTTATAGAAGATATTGACAGCGCGTTCATTTTAAAAGAGGAACAGAGAACCGCGATCACGTATGTATACACATTGCCACACCTGTCCGCATGACACGGAAACTGCCGCCTCTGCCTTTGCTCTGTCGAAGCCTGCCTTTGACTTGCAGCTTCTGTGACGTCCGTCTTTGTTGTAGGTCTATCCGTTGCTCTGATTGGTTGTAGGTCTATCCAATTGAGTGCAGAGGCATTTTCTTTCCTGGTTCGGTTGAAACACGCCCCATAATGACAGCCCAATGGAGCAGTATCAGACTCAGATTCTAGTCAGAATCTGAGTATGACGACGTCAGGCTAGTCCAGTCAACCAGGTTGGCTGAAAACACCTGTGTAGGGTTCAGAGCCTTTAAAGGGAAACTTCAGCTTTCAGATTTTCAACCTCATCTCTATCTATCTGGTTTGAATAAGTGGTGTGAAAATCACATGCAGTTATTTCCAGTGTTCTCAGTTTCTGTGGCTCAGCCCACTAGAACCGGGTCAGCTTTTCGTTGTTAAAAGCCGTAATTGAATATATAGTCGGCTATGAACCACTTCCAAAAAACTTCCCATCACTTCAAAAATGTAATTAATCTATTTATTGAACTCAAACACGTTCCAAACATTGTTCTAGATTAACTTCATGAAACAAATCGATTAATGTCACCAAAAATTGTCAAACTGTGTTCGAAAGACTATTTCTAAACCACGGCTTCAGCTGGTCAAATGTGTACAAATAATACGAGGTGAAAATTAACTTTACTCTCTGTCTGAACACATATTCACTCTCAAAATGCCACCATTGTGCAGTATAATGACTTCAACACTGCACAGGTTTTGTCTTGTATTCCAAAATGATATTACTGCTTCTGAATTGACACTACTGTACCAATTTTAACCTTCAAAATGTGCCACTTTTAGTCTGAAGTCCAGAAGTGCATACCAATCCTATTGTTGCTGGTGAGCCCGCACATGGCTTTGGTATGAACTTGTGTTTGGTCAAGTCAAGTCTATTGATGCTTCACTGACACAAATGTCTTCGCTGTCATCTATTTGAGGTGTCGTTGGCTCGTCTTTCTTGCAATTCATCACTTTTATTCTATAAATAACTCCTGTAGGTCACACGTGACTAGGAGACTAAAATAACAGTCAGGTACTGTGTTGCAAGTGATGACACTTGTGGCTTACAGTATGTCCTAAATATAGATTTCACAAGGGAAAACTAAAAAATAAAGTCAGTTTATTTGAAATGCTAAGCTCGACCACTACTGTCCTGTCCGGTCAATGGATGAAAGATTGTCTGAATGGTAGTTTAGGGTGTTTGGAGAGAAACTGAAACAAAGTGTGCCTCAGTTATATCATCATTGGCAGGTAGAGATGCAGAAAGAAATGTGGAACATCAGATGAAACCATTTCTGTGGTTTATCTGTTTATCGCATACTGCTGAACGTGTCACAGGCTCTCGTGTTGATCTGGAAAAATGGTTGAGTCACTCTGCCGTGTTGTTAATGTACCTTGCTGTGCACTTGCCTAATATAGCATGATGAGCGTGAGGAATTCTGCATTTCAGCTATGTTTTCCACTGCATGAGCACATCCACACTTTTCCTCTTGGACAAAGACGAAGAGCACAAGGTTTTCTTCTCTGTTTTTCACGCTGATATTCCAAATGCATTACAAGGGCCAAGCAACAATAATGGATTATACAACAAGTAGATCTGACCAGGCAATCTGATTGCTCAACTAGAAATGTAGAACGTGCTTAACCCTTGTGTTTTCTTCCTGCCGACCATGCAACTTTTTGTTTTTCTGGGTCAAAATAAAAAATTTAAACTTGTTTTCAACGTTTTGGTCGTCTTTTTCAACATTTTTGTTGCTTTTCCACCAATGTTTTTGTCACTGTTTTCAACGTTTTCGTCATTTTTTCTACACCTTTTGGGGTTTTCCCCCACGTTTTTGAAGCTTTTTCCGACATTTCTGTCACTTTTTTCAACGTTCCTTTTTCATTTTTTTTCTCCATATGCTATAAAATTAAATAAGACAAGTGAAGAGCGTTGTAGGAAGCCATCCACGTTGTTTTTTTATTTTTAAATTTGGTTGAAAGAAACCCAAATTTCTGATATAGAAACTTTTTGAAAATGGGTCAAATTTGACCCGAGAACAACAGGAGGGTTAAACCAATAGGCTGTAACTCCACCATTTCCATGTCAACGTTCCCAGAGTTAAATCAAAAACAGTTATTGAAACATTTGTATTCATGAAAATAAATCACAAACCACAGTGGAACTTGGCTTCATCGGATTATATGAGTTAGTCTTATCATACAACGTTTTGGAGTTGTTGGAAATGTTTAAATCCCATCAGCTGTGCCGGTGAGTCGTTGACACGGCACTATTTTAAAAATAGCCTACGTGTGAAGTTTGCTGACATAGACGGCCATGGAAAAAAATAAATAATCTGCAGATATCTTAGTTACAGGAACACAGTCCTACCATCTCTACACAGCTAACTTTAGCTCAAGTTGGCTGGCTGAGGTTAACGCAGCAGGGACTAGAAATCTTGTTTAATTATATGTTTTATTTTGTTTGTAACCGTTTGATGTATAATCACAATATTACACTAGAGGGTGTGATATTGTCATTATTAGGCTTGTTGGAGATAAGCTGCTCCTTGCCTGTAAAGAGGACGGTAGCAGGCGGCGGCAGCAAACTTATTTTCAAACTTATTCAATTTAGATGTGCCAGATGTGCCAGATGTATTAAAGGCATTTTAAAATATGTGTCTCAAAGACGAGTGCCTTGGGTTCTTCCTTGATGTCTATTGGACAATGAAAAGTTTATATAAAACGCCATAGTGTTGAGTCAATTCTGAATCAGCTGAGAGCCAGGCGTTTCCCATCATGCACTGGGTCTTGCAGTCTGTGGAGAGCAACTGCGGCTTCTGGCTCCTAAAACTCGGATTGAGTCGGACAGAAATGTAACCGGCATGCTTTGGGCAGAGATCGCCGGCGAACAATTCTGCACAGGCCTGGCTCATCTCGAACAAGCCTATTGGCACGACAGTGATGCATTCAGGTCCGAGGCGCTAGCACTGAAATTAAAGCACACTCTGTCACTGAATATTGCTTTATTGTAGCATCAACATTTTTGGGAGAAACAGAAGTCAGAGGCATACCTCTGATGAAATGGGCAGGATTTGTAGGCTACAGATAAAAACACAAAGTCAAAGGAATGCACTCACTGTACTAACTCCACCAAACAAAATCTCAATTTCTTCATTTGAGAAACAAAAATGTTTGGTCTACAAGCTCGCACACATGGAGTGTGCTGAAAACCTGACTTAGCAAGCCAGAGACGCAGCATGTAAACAGCATGACAAGGTCCTGCACTCCCCTAAAAAAAAGACTGTTGTTCCAGCGTGGACAGGTTCTTGGCCCACTCACTTTGAATGACTTCTTGGATTGTAGTCAAAACTCTTTTTCTGGCATGGCTTGCAGGAAAATAGAACAATATTGGGCACTGTCAATTTGTCAGGGTATTCCATTACGTTACAATGGTGCAGATCAGATGTAAATATGAGCTGAGTCATTTGAGTTTGCCAGACAAATATTTCTTGTTTTCTTCTTTTTCTTGTGTTTGTTGAACAAAGTCAAATCTACATCTTAGGGCCGAGGTCATATGTTATGTAAAACACTAAAAGAATTGGCTTGTCAACTGCCTCCAATGTGAAAATATTAAGATATTGTCCCAATGTTGTGACCGAGGCTGGATTATTAACTGGTAAAACCGGTAACTGCCCCTGTGCGCCTGGACATGCAGGGACCTCTAAAAGCATAAATTGTTACCTCATGTTTTTGAGGAATTCTGTGTCAAGACCTGATTTTAACGCCTTTGTTATTTTATTGTGTTCACAGGGACAAGTCCTGTGAACAAAGTCATGCATAATCAAACCCGACCATGATTGTGACTGCTGCATGTAATCGGAGAACCTACGTTTCATAGTGTAAAGGCTGATTTACAGTAGTACGTAGGCTCTACGCAGAGCCTACGCCTATGTGAGGATTTATACAGTGTGCTGGTGTGTCTGCGTCATTTTAGCGTCTCTTTTTTTTTTTAAACACTGCAATTACAATTACAACAACCCCCCTGTCCCAGCCAACAACAAAATGTCTCTCTTGACCTCTGTTGTACTATAACAGCTAAAAAATAAAGAGCAAATGATATGACAGTATCACATGTGCATAAAGAAACAGAACAGAAAACCTCCAGCAAAAGCCATGATATGCACAAATACAAAAGCAAACAAGAATTGCACCTCCGCTGTCACCCTCCAATACATGTCTCAGTCCTTTTCCTTTTTTGGGGTTCACCACTTATTGAATTTGATGTGTCCTGTCCCACATTTACCCTCTGTAGAAGCTCCCCTATGTCTCCTTTTTATTAAATAAACTGGTCAAATGGTTTCCAGATTTTATCATACACCCCCAATTAGTTTTTTAATATAAATGTTAATCTCTCCATGGACATACATTGCGCCATATTCTTGATCCAAGCACTGATTGTAGGTGCCTGCATTTTTTTTCTCCAGATGAGAGCTATATTCATTTTTTTAGCGTATCTCTTTAAGAGAATGGCAGAGCCGGTGTGTGTGTGTGTGTGTGTGTGTTTGTGTGGTAGAGCGAGTGAGAGAGATTAGCTCTCGGAGCGAGAAGAGACTCTGGCGGCGTAGACAGAGAAACTACAGTGCCTTGCGAAAGTATTCGGCCCCCTTGAACTTTTTGACCTTTTGCCACATTTCAGGCTTCAAACATGAAGATATAAAACTGTAATTTTTTGTGAAGAATCAACAACAAGTGGGACACAATCATGAAGTGGAACGAAATTTATTGGATATTTCAAACTGTTTTAACAGATAAAAAACTGAAAAATTGGGTGTGCAAAATGATTCAGCCCCCTTAAGTTAATAATTTGTAACGCCACCTTTTGCTGCGATTACAGCTGTAAGGCGCTTGGGGTATGTCTCATCGAGAGACTGAAATTTTTGCCCATTCCTCCTTGCAAAACAGCTGGAGCTCAGTGAGGTTGGATGGAGAGCGTTTGTGAACAGCAGTTTTCAGTTCTTTCCACAGATTCTCGATTGGATTCAGGTCTGGACTTTGACTTGGCCATTCTAACACCTGGATATGTTTATTTGTGAACCATTCCATTGTAGATTTTGCTTTATGTTTTGGATCATTGTCTTGTTGGAAGACAAATCTCCGTCCCAGTCTCAGGTCTTTTGCAGACTCCATCAGGTTTTCTTCCAGAATGGTCCTGTATTTGGCTCCATCCATCTTCCCATCAATTGTAACCATCTTCCCTGTCCCTGCTGAAGAAAAGCAGGCCCAAACCATGATGCTGCCACCACCATGTTTGACAGTGGGGATGGTGTGTTCAGGGTGATGAGCTGTGTTGCTTTTACGCCAAACATAACGTTTTGCATTGTTGCCAAAAAGTTAGATTTTGGTTTCATCTGACCAGAGCACCTTCTTCCACATGTTTGGTGTGTCTCCCAGGTGGCTTGTGGCAAACTTTAAACGACACTTTTTATGGATATCTTTAAGAAATGGCTTTCTTCTTGCCACTCTTCCATAAAGGCCAGATTTGTGCAGTATACGACTGATTGTTGTCCTATGGACAGAGTCTCCCACCTCAGCTGTAGATCTCTGCAGTTCATCCAGAGTGATCATGGGCCTCTTGGCTGCATCTCTGATCAGTCTTCTCCTTGTATGAGCTGAAAGTTTAGAGGGACGGCGGGGTCTTCGTAGATTTGCAGTGGTCTGATACTCCTTCCATTTCAATATTATCACTTGCACAGTGCTCCTTGGGATGTTTAAAGCTTGGGAAATCTTTTTGTATCCAAATCCGGCTTTAAACTTCTCCACAACAGTATCTCGGACTTGCCTGGTGTGTTCCTTGTTCTTCATGATGCTCTCTGCTCTTTAAACGGACCTCTGAGACTATCACAGAGCAGGTGCATTTATACGGAGACTTGATTACACACAGGTGGATTCTATTTTTCATCATTAGTCATTTAGGTCAACATTGGATCATTCAGAGATCCTCACTGAACTTCTGGTGAGAGTTTGCTGCACTGAAAGTAAAGGGGCTGAATAATTTTGCACGCCCAATTTTTCAGTTTTTTATCTGTTAAAAAAGTTTGAAATATCCAATAAATTTCGTTCCACTTCATGATTGTGTCCCACTTGTTGTTGATTCTTCACAAAAAAATACAGTTTTATATCTTTATGTTTGAAGCCTGAAATGTGGCAAAAGGTCGAAAAGTTCAAGGGGGCCGAATACTTTCGCAAGGCACTGTAAGTGTCTCCCCTGTGTTTTCTGACCACGGTGGGAAATGCGACGCTGCCAAGCCCACGGCTAGACGGACCAATCACGGTTGTTGCGGTCTGCGTCACCGTGACGTGAAGTTACATTTGTGGGAAGGTACATGGCAGGCTATGGCGTAGGGTCCATACCTAAACGTACATACAGTACATACATACCTCTGGTGTAGATTCAACGCAGAAGCATTAATCAAGTTTAATACGGGATTAGCAGTTTAATTGCACTGAATTAGCTGCATTAATCTGAAATAGTAATCAAGTAATCAACTTGAATGTTTTTTTTTATTGGACTATGCGCATAGGCACATATAAAGTCAACATTTTTGACACTGGATTTCTGCAGACCAAGAGAGCAATGTGGAGATTTTTCTAAGGTTCTCCTGCACACTGCCTGCATGGCGCGAGCGTGTCAGCTGTGTGGGGTGTCAGCTGCGAGGCGTGTCCGTTTTTACTTCGGCTCCCATGTTAACAGGTTAGAGCTTGCACACTGCCTACGTGACATGCACGTCTCAGACGCGGCTTGAGCCGCGCTGAAAACGCGTGCATGCTAGAAATAAGACCGACGCCTATTTTTCATGCCACACGCAAGCGTGTTGGAAGCGTTTCCAGGCAAAATAGACGAATACATTTAAAAAATGACATTTTGATGTTTGAAAGTCTCTAGGTTTTGACATAAATACAGATATAAATGTAATTTAAAAAAAATAATTATTGGTTTTCAAATTGCACCTGTCAATACAGAACAAAATATTCTGTAGCCTATTTTGCCGTCAATACTGCCGACGTTGTTTGCTTTCAAATCAGTATGTATTTATGTTTAACATGAAATATACTACTGCTTGAGTGTAGTACATTTCCACAACTCTCTCTATTATCTAATTTTATCAATGGGAAACATCCATGTGTACAGACAAGACTAGCAGCAGCAGTGCCGCGTCAGACGCGTTTCTGGTGTGTAAAGACAGAAAAATCCACGCAGCCGCCATGCAGCTGACACGCCACGCTCACGCCACGCAGCCAGTGTGCAGGAGGCCTAAGGGTTCCCTAAACCTAAAGTATGACAATATGCTACATTCTGGCCTCATAAAGATAAATCCACAGTTTAATAAAACAAAGTTTGTTTTATGTAAAATATTTCATATTTTACTTGTGTGGAACTAGAGCTTAGACCGGCCCCAAAAAAATCAAGCCCGACCCTACCCAAGCACGTGCACGTTGCGTCCGAGCCCGGCCCGGCACATTAACTGGAATTATGAGCTCGAGCCTGATTTAAACCCGACAATTTTTTAAATACGTGGGCCGTTATAACTGACGTTCTCAACTACAATTTCGAGTTGTTTGAACTACAGAAATCTATTTAGAATTATCTTAATGAATACCGGTAATGCAACAAGGACGAAGCATGTACACTGCACTGTTTGTTTAGTCAGAATGGAATGGATCGCAAATGGATCCGAATGAAGAAACGTAAAAAAAAACTCGACCCTAGCTCCCTCAGCCGAATAGTGTGGGTAACAGATCAAAGTAGCAACATAATCAAAGCCCTGGAACCATATAGGAGACTTTCTTGTCTCGATCACCTAATTAATACTGTCCTTCACCACGGTCTGCATGCTGACGCACTGGCCGACAACAGTGCTGCAGATGGGGGAGACACGATGTAGCACGGTTTACCTCACACTCAAGTCAGTGCAGGACGTATACCCAGAGCTACGGGAGAAGCTGGCGAGGCATAGCTTTCTCCCCACCGAATAAGGCTAATAAAGTAATGATTAAAAAAACACAAATACTTGGTCAAGGGCCCGGCCTGGCCCGGCCCGGCCCGAGGATAGCGACGGAAAATATCTGCCCGGCCGGGCTCGGGCTCGGGCAGAGAATCTAAACACCTATTTTACTGCATCACATTTCTGTTTAAAGATGTGCATGTCAAGTGGGTTGATGGATGTTTTGAAAAATAAAAAAAATAAGAAAATTTTGTATAATTTTATATAGCACACATTTTATATTAATATATTTGAATTCTTAATCATAACTTTCTCAAAGTTTCTTAGGTGATTCTCATGTACTGGGTAAATACAGGTCCTGGATTCCTTCATATACTAATCTTTTTTTTTTTTCTTTAGGATGCAATGCTTTCTTACATAGTTCATCATTCATCAAATGCCATATTTCATTATGTCATATTTTCTTTTTTGTTGCTATGAGATCTATGTTGTTGTATGTATGTTGTTATGAGAAAAGCATGACTAACAATGACATCATGAACTGTCACTACTGTCGGAGCTATAGTACATGGTTCTGTCAGGCGTTGCAGTCACAGAGTCAGGTGTAGCATATTACCTGGGAAACAAGCTCCAGGGAGTTTGTGATAATCTGTATTTATTTAAGCCTCGACATCACCAACGGACAAGTAATACATTAAAAAGATGACAGTGTTGGTGTTACATAATGTAACTGATAAATTATGGGTGTCTCCTAACTATTTGTCATGCTTCCAACACTGATACACACAGCACTGTTAGTACTCTCTACATTAATGTGTGTTCAATCTAATGGACAGTTTTCTATGCTTTCACTATTATGTTGCATTTTCTCTCTATACATAATATTTTCAATGCCAGTAATACTTTCTTAAAGAGTGCTACATGATCGCCTCTCCAAGAACATCAGGAGACAGTTTGAAGCCATAAAATGTAATGGATGTAAAATAATCTACCCATTGTGAGTTTTGGCTGTTAATAAGGTCCTTCCCACCCTAACATTTCATAAAATCTCCATCTTGCCACACTTCAACGATTAAGAACCGAGGCGCCCCAACTCAGAGTAATTTCCTGTATCTGTGTCACTTTGGGTTCTCCACTGCCCCGCCTCTTTAGGAGACTAGTGGCAGGTCCTGAGTATATTGATTCCAATGGGAGAAGTGAACGTGAACACAAATTATGACCGATTCTTTGCCCCATCGTTACCAAAGTAAATATTGGACCCATTTTCACAAGCCACAAGCCACCATCTCCCCAACATTCAGACACTAAAATGGCAATTTTTCAGACAGACACATCCGGAGAAAATGACCTTTGTTTGAGACCTGTTTCTGTCTCAGGAACAAATTCTCTGGCAACACAGTTGCGGAAGGGTTAGGGTTAAAAAACCTAATATCCGTAATGCTAAATATGGCTTTTAGCTGTGTAAATATCTAATGTTAGTAAAAGGAAATATTAATAACTTATGCAGATATAACCTTTTATCCATGCACACGACATTCACTACAATTTCCACGCCCATTTAGGAGACAGGAAGTGTGTACCATTTCATAGCATTGGCACAGCTTGTAATGCACTATATGCACTTTAATTATAGAGACTCTGATATAACTTTGAACATTCATACTTATGGGCATACATGCATTTCACACCGTCAGCTTGTAAATCATAAAATTCAGACTTCTCTTTAAAATAAATAAATGTTTGATAAAAAAAGAAAAGAAAAAAAGCCAGCTTTTGTTCTTCATTCCGTCAAGCTGTTACGCTCATCTCTCTGAACAAATGAGGCATGATATTAGGTATATTTATGTGTCACCATCAAATATTTCACAGTGTGACGAGAGAGGGGAAAAGGCTAAACATGAGAAACTGCCCCTACACATCTGTCCTTTTTAAGGAGGATCATCGTACCTCCATGAACGTCACCTGTCACCTATTTTTTGTCTCCTCAAGCTGACGTTTATGGGTCAGTCCTGACATTTATGGCCCATTCACTTTGAAAGTATAGACAGACACTGAGGGCATCCATCTGGCTCTGATTCCTCTGCTGCCTGGAGCCTTTTGTCCAACCAGTAGACTCTGATCCCTCATGTAACGTGCATGTGCACACACACTGTAAACACGGAAGATAGATGGGAGGCAAATCGTTTTAAAGCTTTTAAGAAAATGGTGTTCAAAAATGTCCACATTGATTTAAAATGTATACTCTTTTTAATCATAACTTAATGTCATTTATATAATAGTGAGTAAGAAATAAGTCAAATCACATCCACGGCTTAAACATAGAGACTGAGGGAGAGATGGAGAAAAGGAAAATACCAAAAACAAACATCCCACTCTGGGTAAACAGAGAAGGCAAGCTATTTTTATTAGTCAGCTCAATCTCTATGGAGACTTGGGGTGGGGATGGAACCTCCTTTATCGAAACCTGGCAAGTCCTGATCAGAAACCTGTGGGGATTTCTCTGTCTGAAAGAGAGAGCTCCCATAATGACGGCAGACATTTCTCAGGCATGAGGTCATCAGTAGAGGGAAAAATGTCCCCTTGATTTAATTTCTTGCAGATACATTATTTGGTAGGAATCAAAGGTCAAGTGTCTTTCTTATGTTGTTAAGACATTTAAAATTGCCCCCATCTGTGCTAGCCAAATATATAGTACGGTACATGCTTCAGACGTGTATGGTCGAGTTAATTTCTATTGCTGTGAGGCACCTGAAACTAAAGGCAGGGCCCTCCCACTTAAACCTTAAGCCATAGAAGAACAATAATACAGCTGAGCAAAGCCAGGGCCGCCTTCCATCACTGGTAGGTCTGCAGCTTCATATAACCACGCATGACAAAGTGCCCAAAAAGAGCAAAACAAACATGTTACAGCACAAAAGGACAGCAACAGCAGGCCAGGAAGATCATGAGTCAAAGTTTACTTAGAGAATATGCGGGGATGATAGATGAGAAAGCTGTCACATGTGGGGCCCCGGGATCACGGCGCCTCTGCTTAAAGCTCAAAAGCTGCCTGACACTCTCAAACCTGTCTCTCAAACTTCACCACACAGGAATTTTGGAGTGTATCCCTTCTTATGCTATTAAAAGTTATTCCACTGTGGTCCAAATGTAAGAGGAAAATGTGATGCGTTTACAGTGCACATAAGGTTAAGCATATACTGTAGGGCTGAGCCGTGAACTGGGAAGACCCGGGTGAACTTTTCTGCATTGTGAATTACATATGTTCTTGTGCAACCCTCTCTCCTTAAAATTACATCCCCATACAATAAAACTGTGTTCTCCATTAGTTGGAGGGGAAACATATTTTCTAGTGACCGCATGCTGTGAAACGATTGTTGTTTTAAACACGCGGTTAACATTGTGAATTGAAACAAAACTACTTAGGTTAGGTTTGGAAAAATGATAATGGCTTCGGTTAAATTATAGCCCCTTATCATTCCCACAGTGTCAAATACTGATGCTTTGTCACGGCCCTCGGCTTTCAACTGTACAAACCCATCTGTGGCAATATTAGACGCTCAAAGCAAGTGCTCCAGAAGTAAGAGCATCAATGTCTGGGTAGGGAAGAGGTCAGGGTGGTGGATGGTTCAAACAACACAGGACTTTCACCCAGGAGACCTTGGTTTGTGTCCCATGCGTTACTTTAGTTACATGACAAACGCACTTGTTTTAACCCCACCCATGATCTCTTCCTACTGGCAACCTTAACTATATGTTCCATGTGTTTTACGTAGTGAGCGTCACAGTTTGACGTGTTGGGATGAGAACGTGTTTGTTATGTTATATATATATATATATATATATATATATATATATATATATATATATATATATATATATATATATATATTAGGGCTGTCAGCATTAACGCGTTAATCGCGATGAGATTAAAAGCCGAGCATAACACGTACATTTTTTTTAATTGCATTAATCGCATGCTGCCATTTATTCATTTATTTTACACTTCATCGGCTTCCCGTCGTGCCTAACAACGCCCCTTAGCTGTTCTAAAATCACTAGAATCTTGCTAGGCTAATATGTACTTAAAAACTGTTCTGAAATGCAAAATAATAGAATTTTAATCATGTGATAAAACATGCGATTAATCGCGATTAACTATAGAAATTCAGCGATTAATCGCGAATAAGAAAAAATAAAAAAATATTAGTTTGACAACCCTAATATATATATATATATATATATATATATATATATATATATATATATATATATATATAAGTTAAGTTACGCAACTTAAGTTACGCAACATGACTTGCGTTAAGTACATTACGTTAACAAGTCAAGGAAGACATTTATGGTGCTACAACAGTATAGCCATCCCATACGTATTTGCAACTTGTAAAACTCAATGCACAAATGAATGCAGAGCGATTTGTATCCGCAAATGTGAATTTGTGTCTGTGCGTCTAATTTTGTAACAAGTATTTCATCATTTGTAAATTAACTTAACAAATCGCTCTGCATTCATTTGTGAATTGTGTCTTACAAGTCACAAATTAGAGGCACAGATACAACACAGATTTACGGAAAAAAAACTGACAAACATAGTTGTATAAGAACTTGTATTATTCAAAATATAATAATAATAATAATAATAATAATAATAATAATAATAATAATAATAATAATAATATTTTTTGACATAAACTATTTCCTTAAAATGTTATATTATTATACAGCTTGTTATATTAATTTAATCCGTACACACACCCATGGGTAAAATACTATTGTACACTATTTCCTTGGCTCGGTGACTAGTCAACCAGCTACCGTTACCATGAGGTTGCCAAGCAACCAGCCGAGACTCCAAAGGCACCATTTATCGACAGATATCGGAGTGATATCAATATTCTCATCTAAGTCTTGGCAAGAAAGCAAATTTTGACAAAATGTAAAACAATTTATTTCACAAAATTCAAATAAATATGTATACACAACATTCCTCCAATGTATACCCTTCAAGTGGACTTAAAAAGTTTCCCAATTTGTCAGTTTTCCTTACCACAACTGCCTCACTGAGGATCCAAAGAAATATAGCCTATATAGGCCCATCTCTAGCAGCAGCATGCCTGGAAATAAATGATTACCAGCTCTGGTTGCAGCTCCACAGGCATTCCCTCGTGTCCCGTTACCTTCCCATGTCAGTAAAATGCTAATATGCTCGTACAGCTTCATCGGACGTGCAGGGAATGCCGGGGACACCAGCCTGAGCATGAGCAGGGTCCCCTCCTGGAATGTTTTCCTAGGTGTCATTTTCTCATTCCTTCCACTGTCTTTGAGTGCTGGAGTTTAGGGGAGCTCAAATACATGGAAATAGCATTACACAGTATACGTTCTTGGTGCCTTTGGCCTGAATCCATTTGACCTACAGTAGTAAAGCCTTCTCTGAGCCTCAGTTATAAATAAACAAAACGTAAACGTAGGATTGTTTGCTTTTGGCCATGTTTATTTCTTTATTTTTTTTGTGATTAACAAAACATACAACTCGCAAACATGAACATAGAACAATTATATTAGACACTTTATTTATATATTACAAAATGTAATTTGTAATAGATAAGTCCACTGTCGTTCAACCTTGAGAGAAAGTTCCTTTACAACAACAGAACCACGAGTTGCTGTACGCTTTATGAAATGTGGTTAAAAGAATCCCGAGGCCCGTCATCTCCAATTTGTATCGTTGGAAGTAGGTTGGGCCCGTCAGCAGTGTCATTGTCTGTTTAAAAGCTTCTGACACAGGACTACGAATGAATGACCATTACAGCTCATGTTAGTTTCCACCGTCATGCCAAAATATGTATTCCAAATGTTTGACAGTGCTGTGGAAGCATTCACAGTGTGCAGTGAACCCCTCCATTCATAATGCCTGCCTCGAGGATAAACACAGAACATGGAGTTGAGATTAAAAGCTCATTCTTAGACTTGGAAACAGTAGTTGGCAAAACAATCTCACCACAAAGTCGGTTTAATAGCTGTTCTGGAGCATTGTCCCGCTGTTGTTGTTTCTCTATAACTTCCGCAACTTCACAATTTCCTTTTTTTAAAGATTATTTGGCATTTTTAGGCCTTTATTTCTGACAGGACAGCTTTCTACATGAAAGGGGAGAGAGAGGGGGAATGACATGCAGCAAAGGGCCGCAGGTCGGAACCAAACCCGCTGCCCACTATTTCACAATTTTGAGGGAAAAAAATATATAATAGACAGAAATGTGGTGGAACTCACACTTTACAAGGTATATTATGTCATATTTATGTTAATGAGAGCCAATTATTTGGTACACAGGAAGGACTAAACTAAAAAAAGTCAGGCACCAAACCCTGTTCTGTTGCAAACTGTTTGGGTGGATGCACGGAGAGTTTCACAATCACCACTAATCAGAAAGGAAAAAAATGTAATTTATACGAGTACAGAAAATGATACTTGTTATATTCAAACCAGTTATATTACTCAATAAGACAGTATACTTTCAGTTTAGTTTTAATGTGCACCAGAAAAACACCTGTTGGGTACATTTTTGTTGAAGCTATTCATATGTTAGTTATATATGAATAATACACCGTAAGTAAATCAAGATAATACTGTAACTATTAATTAACAAGGAACATAATGACTGCATGCTTTTTGTCATTAGGTGAATGTTCACTCTGATTGTTCTGAATTTTAAAGCACATATTGATATATATTCTCCTGAACTAACCATTGTGCCAATTTAGACCCAATGAGTATTAAAATAATACATTTAAATGGATATTGTACATGAAATAGAATATGATAATGATTTATTTACCAAACTATGTTTTAAGTTCATGTTTTTTATAAAAATTGTTACTTGCTTACCAAGAGAACATGCAATGGTTTTCATTCTTGAATACCAAAAACATAGTGCATGTCTTTTTCTAGGCTTTTTGAATACAGACAGCACAGAAACACATTTACCCCGATTACTTTATTAACTACAGCTGATCAAATCGTTCAGTGATGGTTTTGATGTCAGCCAGGGAAACTGAGGAGCGCCAGCTAAAAATCCAAACCCTTTATGTTTATAATTTCCTGTATTTTCATTCCTTGTACAGTTTTATTCCCATGACCAAGGCCATTTCTGTCTGCTGAAACCTTCAATGATCTCAAATATTTGATACTAGTCTGGGAAACACAAAGCCTTGAACAGGAGTTCAATCAAATTATGAAAATGCTGTCCTTGGAATCATATTCCAGCTATATACTTTTTTTCCCAACCAAAATAAAGTGATTCAAACTAATACTTATTCTGGGACTTATTCTGGGATTAAGTAATGTTTATTTATATAGCACTTTTCACACATAAAAATCACAAAGTGCTTCACAATAAACTGAAATACAATAAATAAAAGACATGAGAATACAAAGGAAAACATAGGTACATAAAGTCAGACAGAAAAAAAACAGAATTTTGACATATCGCCCACACATCATCGCTGAGTATCTTTAAAACAGAAATAGCTGTTTATCATACTGACATGTGCAACAGGCCCTGCAGGTCAGCAAAGAGTCATGCACATGTACGTGCCACAGGATATATGGGTGGGAGGGGGGGGGGGGGGTAAAGGCCACAATGTGAGGTTTATGTGCATGTGTGTGTGTGCCCATAGTATCCAGTGGGTTTGGACTATGTTCAGTGTATTTGCAACATCATTTAATAACATTTCTCCATCCATCCAGTGCCAGACAAAGTTTATATTTTGGAAGTGACTGACCTCCACTATTGTCTTAAAAAAAACTGCTGACTGCACTGGTCAGCGTTACTCAACATGACAGTAAACACAGACATTGTTCTTTGTCCTGAAACAACATAATTAAGGCAAAGCAACTTAGATTCATTTTAGGTAAATTTAAATGTCAACAGGGAAAGTTCATGCTAGGGAATTTCCAAACTTGTTTTGTTCCCTTCACTACTATGTAAGGGTGTAATTGTCCCTGGGAATAGGAATATCCCACTCACTTTTAATATCTCTTGTTGTTTCTTAACCAACATTGTTTTCTTACTGTTCTGCCACAATAGTCCAGATAAGAAAAGATCAGGGCTTTTTTTTTGCCCTGGGTTTCACCTCATAGGGTACATACAGGCTGCCCGAACTTATTGTTGAACAATCTTTTAACCCATCGGCTATCGGTCTGACGACGATTTAGCCTCTGGGGGCTAGAGCCAATATTTCGGGGGTTCCGGTGTTGCCAGCAGATATCCGGGCCAAGACTTCCTCTTCCCTGTGCCAACCATTGTAGACAGTCTGATTAGAAACGTGAGATGGGAGAATGGAATTAGATTTGATTGGCGACCGGATTGGTTGACAAAAAAGCTAATAATAAAAAGCTAAATCAACATCAGACAAGAACCAATGGGTTACAAGATTTCATTTCGACCCATGCATTCTGCCTCTTTTCTTCTCCACATTGACTGTTGACATGCATGCAACCAAAGTCCGCTCAAACGAGATTGGTCAATACTACTCTAGTCTCACATTGCCAGACCTTCCTTCACAGCGCTGCGGAGGAGGGTCTGGCTAGTCCACACAGCATTCCGGGATGGGAGAAAAACTTGCCAATCACAATCGTCTTGAGTGGTGCTAAACGCTGGACGCAGCAACGGCACCTCTGCAAAATAGCCTCAGGAAGGAACTTGTTTTGGTGGAACATGTGTACGTTCAAAAGTTGTTTGTTGGACAGATAGTCTAGCTAGCTGTCTGGATTTACCTTGCAGAGATCTGAGGAGCAGTTAACCATAGTCCTCATAAATCCACCGGAGTTTAAAATGCCAACACAAAGAAAGAGGAAGGCAACGGATATCCAGCCTAAATGAGTGAAATTCGGCGGAATTTCCGTCGACAACGGAGCAATCCCGGAAGTAGAAGATCGAGGATATAGACTAATACTACTCAGACTACAAACAGAAACCAGAACGAGTTTGACACCGTCTTTATAGAAATGAATTGGTTAAGGTTGTTGGAGCTGTAGACACCATGCGAGGCAGACCTGCAGCCACCTCTCAGGAAGAAAAAAGGTACTGCCAAAGATATTTTTCAGGCAATATCTTAATTTACATTTAACATTCTCCTAAAAAGATGCTAAAATTAAACATCAATCAAAGATAAGGCAGTGAAGCACAGGGTACTTTGTAGACAATACAACCAAACCTACGGCCTTGCTGTATTGATGCATGACAAATACTAGATACTTTAAGCATTGTTTACAATATGTGAGTCACAGTTATTAATACGACAATAAAGCTAAAAGTGACACTGCATATTTATGATGATAGCGAGAAGGCAAGAAATAGATTCTTTACACAATACTCTTTGCTCACAGAAACTGATGACCACTTTTATAATTTGCACATTTTCTTCTCTTCATGGAATCTATGTGAGATACAATTCACAAAAGTTATGACTTTAAAAAACTATGATTTTTTCCAACAATACTGTTGGCAATGTTTACATTTCTAAGCGTTTTTTAGAATTGCCGACACCATCTCACATCATCAGCCTAGCTATACTTTCAGACCCCAAGACTGACCATGAAAAAGTGTTCGAAATACTGTGTCATTCGGTATTGTATGGTTGTGACGTCACACTGTCTATATAAAATAGAAAGGAAATATCTTTCTTTACTTAACACTAGATCTTTGAAAATTCCTCTCTGTGTCCAAAGCCATCTGGGGAAAATGGCACAGCATTTGTTTTGTGACCTGTAATAGAGAACCTTAATAGCTTCGAATTTTAATATCAACAACTCAACTATCTAGTGCAATGCTGAGAGAGAAACCGCAACATCTGGAAACTGTAATCAAAAGAAACACATGAACCATATCAGTGAATGCTGACATGCTCGCTGCCAAGATACATTTTTCATCCACTTTATATTTGAATTACCACAAATAATGACCAAGGTTTATCATGCTATATGGCACTTAAAATATTAAATGCATCCACTGGGATGCCAAAAGAAGATGCAGAAATAGATGTACTTGCGTGACCTCTTTTTAAAGCACTCGCCCGCTGTATTTTAAGCAAGACCATGTCCTTGAGGCAGAGTGGAGTTGGATTAAGTATGGGGGGCGGGGGAGGGGGGGTGTTGGATAGAGAAGCCTTGTGGACTATGGAGACTTAGCTAGCCCTTATTAGATTTTTTTTATCCAGGCAGTCTGTGGCATCTTGCCAAAGCTGTCAAACCTGCACATTTGCGGAAAGACAGCGCCTGCGAGAATATCAGCAGATCTTAACAAGTTTTTTAAAAAAAGCATCATATTCAGTTCCCTGAAACCTAGATTTAATTTACACAGTTCTTGAATATTTTCTCTTGCCTGCTGGAGTAACATTATTTTTTTAAATTTTTTTTTTATCAATCAATGGTATTCGTCTCATGAAGAATTTACAGTTTCAGTGAAATGTAATCCCATCAGCTCCTTCAACTTGTGCATGATTCATCATAAAGTAGTAGTAGTTGTTTTTTTTTTACTTTTAACTCGACCGGACAAGTGAAAAAGAATTCTACTTGCCCAAAGTCAATTTTTACTGGCCCCTGTACAAATCACTTTTGTCAAGGAAAAAAAAAGTGTGAAAAAACATTAAAAGAAAACATTGAAAGGGTGAAGAAGCACCGAAAAGAAAAGTAAAAAAAGTTTAAAAAAATGGGAAAAGAAAAAACGAAAAAAACATGTCAAACCTCGGGGGAAATAAAACGCAGAAAAAAGTGTCGAAAAAAATGTCTTTCAAAGCTTCAACTTGCCCGACGTGGCGTTTTACTTGCCTCGGGCCATCGGGTAACCCTTATTGTTGAACCCTGACTGTGAAAGCAACATCACTGATAATGTGTTCAGGAGCATCTGTAACATGTCAATGCATCTCAAATTGACAATCCAGCAGGAAATCTACACCCAGTCTGCAGCTCTATGTAGCTTTCAACAACATCCAGCACAATGACACCCCCCCCCCCCCCCCTCCCATATAAAACCAACTTGATGGTGTTTTAAGTCCCCAACGTCTCCTTCCAGGCAGCACTGCGACCATTGGCTTCAAGGCACCTAACCCTAACCTTAACCCTAACCATAACCTTAGCCTAATCCTTGTGCCTTCCAGGCAGCGCTGCCTGGAAGGAGACGTTGGGGGCTTAAAACACTGATAAACATAAAACCACATGAGCTCAATAAAGCTGATAATATCAGACAAAGTAAACAAGTGGCTGGTGAAGTAAGTGGGGCATGGACTAAGCCAGATATGTTTCTCAGGAGTTAGCAGACCAAACCTCAGTGATTACTGTATTTACATTACACAAGTGGTGAGAAAGAGGGCTCATGGGATGCCCATATTGTTTTGTCTCCTGGAGGTTTAGGTACAAAAACAACTTGGTTAGGTTTAGGGAAAGGTCATGATTCGGGATGAAATAAGTACTTCGTTAATACGGTTAGCACTGCTGGCCTAAAGGTCCCCAGATCGACAGGATCAAATTTGGGTGGGGAAAGTGTCACTCCCTCATTACCACTACTGATTTGCCCTTGAGCAAGGCCCTTAACCCAGAAGTGCTCCGGTGGAGTTGCTCAGTGGCCAGCAGATCAGACTGTGGTTGTACTAGGCAGCTTCCAGGTTGTGAATGTGTAACTGTGTAAATGTGATCAGGGCGTTCCTTCAAAAGAGAGGCTTCCTCTCAGAGAACCTTCTCTGAAAAAATAAAGGTAAAAAAAAAAAAAGTTAGGGAAACTTCATGAATTGGGTTCAAATGACTTGGAGAGGTTGTGTTTTAAAGGGTTAGATCAGATATATCACCAAAGTCACACAATAACACAAACAAACTGATCAAAGTAGCGGTAGACCCGACCAACTCCCATGTAAAATGTTTTTGTCAAAGGAGTCTCGCATTGCCAGACCTTCCTCCACAGCGCTGCGGAGGAGGGTCAGGCAGCTACCCTCAAGGAAGGGGGCCAAAACCCACCGTGACAACACCGGCCATTGCACGCCCCCATTGCGAGAGAGCCGGCAGGGGAAAACAGCGGGAGCCCCACCCCCGTCAAAGAGGGCCCCGGCGAGGCACGCCACCCGCCCCAGACATGAGCAAAAGCCCGAGGCCCCAGACCCCCGGGTCCAGAGCCCACAACCCACCCCAGGCCAGGCAAGGCGGCCACCAACCCCACGGTGCCCCCGACGCTCTGGGGCTCCGGGGGCAGGACATGAGGCCAATGAGACCCCCCCCCCCCCCCCACACACCCCTGACCCACGCGCATGCCATTGTAAATGTATTGTATTGTGTTGGATGCGTGTCATGATTTGTGAAGTGATTGTGGAGTGGAGATAATGTGCGTGGTAACGAAAGCACAGTTAAAAATTCGAGGGTAGTTGCAACATGGGCACCCCACAACTGGCAGGTAGTGGAGCTTCCCAACATGCCCCTCCCATCCCCTAAGCCCTCTGTGTCTAATGTGTCATTAAAATTGAGGGGAGGCCAGGAGGGGAGGAAGGAGGAAGAGGCCGCAATAAAGTAGCCCCGCCCACCAAACGCCTCGCCGCCTGTCCGCCCCACAGAGTCCTAAGGGTGTATGTAGTGAGACATAACCGAAGGGGGAAGGTGGAGGAGGTCATAGGAAGGCTAAATTGGTCCTCCCCACTGGGGCCAGGTTCTTGACTGACCCCAGCATTCAGCCCCGTCCCCCGCCCCCCTAGGCAAGAGGACACCGGGTCCATTGTTTATTCCTAAAGAAACACGACAATGTATAAAAATGCTCCATTACCTTGTATCCCAGGTTATGGCACCTGTGGCAGCCGTTTTTGTAAAAATAGGCTAATGATTGTGTCATGACCATGTGACTTTCTGTTGCACAGTAGATAAATTACCGTATAGTCAGTATGAGCTTGCAGGCAATCAAGGGGGGACGTGGAGGCATACAGTCAAGGGAGAAGCCCATAGAGAGTCCTTGAAAGAACAACAAAATATTTCAGAAACGTTTAGCTCCTGCTCCTACGCTCATGGACAGCTCCTACTCACGCTCTCCGTCTCTGCGAGATTGGGAATGATTGAGATTTCTCTTGGCACAGCTACCAGAAGACTTCCAACTTTCAGACAGGTTGCTCACGTCACATCTACGTCAGCAAGCTCAGTTTGAGGCTGCGCAGTAACGCTCAGCCATCACCGGAAAAGTGCTTCTAATTGACTTCACTGGTCTCCGTCGAAGTCTATGGCGTCGATGTGTCCATTTTAGCAATGTTTCTCAGTTTCAAGAAACATGTGTGGGTTAGTGGTTTGATATGTTGGTCAAGAAACATATTATGATCAAATATACCACCAAGATTTCGGAGTTTGGACTGTACAGCTGAAGAAAGGGACCCCAAAAGTTGAACAATCTTGGAGGCTGTAGTATCCGAAGCAACAATAAGGACTTCGGTCTAGATGATGTGTAAAATACATTTACATGTTAAATCAAGGATATTCCTCAGAGTCAATGCAGGGGAGCCTCCAAATTATTGTTCATTTTTGAAAGTTTTTACAAAAATGAAAAAGACCTAACATGAATCCAACATATTATCAGCAAATATAAATCCCCACTCTTTACTGGCCTATAGGTAAGGTAGTCACTAAGGTATCCATCCACAGATACAGTTCATTATATTCACTGTGTCACATGTATGTTTATCATTATAACATGATTTATAAAATCATGTCAACAATTAGTAGGCTATTTTAATAGCTTAGTATTCTATGCACTATAAAGGTATGTATAAAGGCTTTAGGCTGCCCTACATGTTATTGTAGACCCAGTTTAATATGCAACTTCATTTATTACAATATATGTAGTGGGGGATCCCTGCTCCATCTCTCACAGTCCCTGTGTTAGATTATTTCCATTATTAAAAAAAAGTGTGCAAATGTGTAGGAATCTCCGCACATTTCTTGCCGTTTCTAGTTCCAACGGCATCTCACGAGTCACAACTTTCAGTTTCAACTTTGCTGTGAAGCCAAAATAGCTACACAGCATAATACTATAGATACGGCCTCATTCTCACTTAATTTTGTCCTGCAGAAAGCACTTCACTCTATCTAGACCAACAAATGACAATGTGCATTATCGCTATTGTTGGGGATGCAGTCCTGAATTACTTGAAAAAGCTTTAGTGATCTGTAATCCTTTCAAATTGTTATGGCACACATCCTGGAAAAGTGGCTGTAATCGGCTCTCTCTTCATTTAAATATAATGTTATAATATGGGGGGGAAGACAGTAATTGTAGTGGCTTAAAATCCTTTCAGAGCCGCTTACCAACATAGGGGTATTATTTCAACACACAAAGGACCGAAAGTCTGAAACGAAAATCCATTTTAAGTCCATTTCAGGTACAGCGAAACAAAAACTATGTAAGTGTGTGTCTGTGTCTGTCTGTGGTTGAACTGGTATATCTACCCCCCTACTAGCAGACACGATAAACAGCAAATAAGTAAACTAGGAGGTCTCAACAAAAATAATATGTAGGTAGGCTACCTCATACCAATAGAACAAAGATTAGTTAAATATAAATGTAATTAAAATAAATGATAAACTCAGTACATGGCTCCTACAGTAATGTTATAATATGGGGAAGCAAAGGACCGATCAACAGAGGGAGAGGGAGAGAGAGAGCATGAAGCAATGTAATGAGTGCCAACTAATCCTCAGCTGAAGCTAACTTTGACCTGCTTTCATTTTACCATCTCTTCACATTGCTATTGCTACCTTCCTTCCACTGTGAATTTCCCTCCCACCCACTTACCTCCCTTCCTTCCTTCCTCCCTCCCTCCCTTCCCATCCCAATTAGACGTATTTACTTCCCAAATCCTAATCTCTAAAACATCGGCGGAGGCTTTAGCCCCGGCTCCCTGGAGGCCGCGCTGCTCCTCCCAGCCCCTCTCTCTATCTCTTCTGCTTCACTCTGTCTTTTGTTCGGCCTGATGAGGTCATGTTCGAACCATTCCTCTTTGGGACTCGGCGTGATACAAGCCCAAACAGAGGGGAGCCAAAACCTCTGTTCACACATGAGATCAAGATAGTCGGGGGCATGTTTCCACAGATTGCCCCTGGGACTGCGTCTGCGTAGGTGTGTCTGCGTGTGTGAGAGAGTCAAGAGATACCCTCACGAGACCTGATCATTAGCTTGTTATTATAATGACGCTAATGATAATGGAAATGCAATAACTCTTTCATTAGACACTATTTTTGAAAACTCAATTGTGTCACGAGAAAGGAATCCTAAACATACTGTAAGGGCCTTAATTAAAGAAATACAGTAAATGGTTGTGTGGGATTCCATTTGGGGGGAAGATGCAGAACACCACGTACTACATGCATCGCCATAATTGCTGCTTGTTAATTTGTGTCTGTTGATTGTTTTATTTTCTCACAATTGCAAATTGGTACTCATTGCTGTAGAGGTTTTGTGGAGTGGGAGGAGTTGTTTCAGGCGCCCCTGGTTCCAGACATGAAACTCTTGGGGTAAAACTTAAAAGGTTAATTACAACTCCTAAGGCAGTGGTGGGAAAAGTATTCAGATCCTTTACTTAGTGAAAGTGCTAATACCACACTGTAAAAATAAAAGTATTTTGGTAAGTAAAAGTCTTGCATTAAAAATGTTACTAAAGTTAAAATATGTAAGTATCATCAGGAAAATGTATTTAAAGTATTAAAAGTAAAAGTACTTCATGCTGAAAAATTCTCACATTTTAGAAACTGGAAAGGATCCAAACAGTTGTGTGTTTAATGGTCTAATCATTTCAGCTGGACTTGTAGTCCTATTTATTGTTAGGTAGTTTAATTTATAATAAAACATCATATTGTATAAAGTAAATGTGTTTTGTGTGCAAAAATGTGTAATGTAACTAGTAATTAAAGCTGTCAGATTAATGTAGTGGAGTAAAAAGTACAATATTTCTCTCTGACATGTAGCAGAGTAGAAGTAGAAAGTGGCATGAAAAGAAAAGACTCAAGTCAAGTACAAGTACCTCAACACTGTACTTAAAGGTATAGTGCGTAGTTTCTGTCTCCTCCTTGAGGAATTATAAGTAATGACAACAATTCTGTCGGTGCAGCCACATGATACAAGCCTTCCGTGATTGCGCTTTACCCCCCCCCCCCCAACACACAAACACAGCCATGCTGAAGCCTGATTTCCACCAACAGCGGAACGTCTGCGGATCGGCTCCGCTGCGTGTCGGCTCCGTGCTCCGTCGTCCTTCAATACCCACCAGGTCCGGATTTGTTGCGGAACGGCTGCGGCCATGACTGACAGCTGAAGTCACAAGGACCCACGAAATCTCACGAATTCATGTATGATCGCGCGATATAACAGGATGTAGTTTCTATAAACAGAACTACAAACTCTGCTCCGGAGGGCTGCAGACCGCCGGAGCTGGGACGGAGTCGGAACGCAGCCGTTCTGCAGTCAGTGGAAATACACACATTGACTTTAATGGAAACCTAATGACTCCGCAGCCGTTCTGCAGTTGGTGGAAATTGGGGGTGAGAAATACTGAGAGTTCTGTGGAGCCTTAATTAGCTTTGTAGCAACTCATTTGGCAATAGATTGAATGTTACGGACTTTCATTGTTATAAAAAAAAAGTCACGCACTAAAGCTTTAAGTACAGTACTTGAGTAAATTACCTTAGTTACACTCCACCACTGCCCTAAGGTGTATTTTCAGGGTTGCCAACTCTTGTTCATTTTTATGCCAGAGACAGCCTCTTTCAGGCTCTGTCTCCCGCTCTCACCATAACAAATCTCACGCCAAATAAGAGGAAGCCACACCGACACACCTTGATAAAAAAAAAAAAAATAGCTATAGGTTAAATAGACTTGTTCTGCAAACAGGAGGACATATTCTGAACATCAGGCCTTTTGCCACATTTCAGCACAGACATTGGTCTGTATGCATTACAGAGTGAGCAAAAGCCACAATTTGCGTGGCTTTATTTGGTTGGCGGAGGCGAACGAACTCTCCAAAATCACAAAACACAGCCCTAACATACAACAACCCTGTAGTATAAAGAACAATTGTAACTTTAACAATTGGAGTGCCTGTTGAGTTCTCAAATCACTGAAAACCTTTTTGGTGACCAACTGAAGTGCAGCTGATGCAGCATCAAAAGCCATCACTGAATGTCTGATCCAGTTTGTAATGTAGTTATTTATTCTTTAATGTGATAGGTCCTGATTTAAATCATCATTCTGTCATTTGTTTGCCTGTTTACGCAACGTTTGGGCACAGCTGCGTGTTTGGACAACCTCTAACATTTGAGATTTAACCCTTGTGTTGACTTCGGGTCACATTGGCCCGTTTAAAATTTTTGTTTTATATCAGAAAATATTGGACGTAGAAATAAGCGCTGAAAATGTGTAGAAGAAAAATTAAAAAATTTAAAACGTTGGAAAAAGCAAAAACAAATTGTGAAAAAAGGCGTCACAAATGTCAGAAAAAAAAGTGTTTTTTTCAAGGTTGAAACAAAGACACCACAAGGGTTAAAACAGGGTTGTGGGAAAACATTTATTCCATTATATTCCTCAGTTTCCTACAGTTTTGGTGTTGGTACCAAAATTTCGCTAAGAATCGACACCGGGATTGACATTTCTAATACAACATCCAGTCCTAAACACAAAGAGTTAAGCAAACAAGAAAAAAACTCACCTATTTCCACATAGAGCATAAATGTAAACGTTTTTGGGCAGCAGGGTTTTTGCAATAGTTTGGCTAAAGGTGCAACAACAGTTTCATTGTACGAGCCCGATGGGCGCTTTAGCTTTCCCAGCCTCTTGTCTGTCATCTTTATTAGCCGTGCGTCTGTGGGGCTCTCTCTTCGTGTGTTGCCAAGACCAGCGATGCGACGCGTGTCATCAGCTCCCAGAGCCTCTGAGGTCGGCAGGTCCACTGGCTTGGGTGAGAAAATCTGCATGAAACAAGAAACACAGCTGTTGAGATATATATATATATATATATATATATATATATATATATATATATATATATATATATTTTTTATGGACTCCCCAGAATGAACTGCAACAAATGATGCATACAATTATCCAATGAATAGCTGTCTGTTAACTGTTTGTTAATCAAGCTTTTGACAGCGACATCCTGTGATAAAGAGGATTTTTTTTTAGAAATGCCGAGGTTGGGACCGTCGGTGTCCTCGATGGTAGATACGGCCATGCTCTCAGTCCAGGCTCTGGATCGTCACCTGAGAGTGAGGCAGCTGGTCTGATGGTGCTTTTTGTTCCACCTCATGCTGATAGATTCTGATCGTGATTCGTGCATCAAACCCTCAGGTCAGGAGTTCGTCCCCGCGGCTGCAGGAAGTCTCTGCCAGCGTGGGGAGAAGCTACAGGATGCAGAACACCACACGGAAAAACACATCACACAGGAGAACAGTCCCACAGCTGACCACAGTTTTAGTCTCTCTTTTACACTATACACACGGGCCAACAGCTAAATCCCTTCCTCCCACTTCTCCATTACTTTAAACCATGGTTGCATTAGGATTCCGCAGAGAATTTGAAAAGCTGAATCGTCTGGTGAGGAAACAGAAGTTAGATAATTACTCACTGCAGTCAGACTGTCACATTCTGTAGTCCTCTATCAGGTTCTCACACATATTATTCATACTTTACAGTACAGAGCCAGAAAATGACATTGCTGAGTGTTTTCTTCTTAAAATACTTGTATTTCTTGTCTTGACAGATGCAATGATCAATTGTTGCTAATTGTGTTCTGTTTCTTACACGGTTACATTTTTATATTGCTTCAGAAGTTAACATAAAAACAGTTGTCAACATAAAAGTAAAACATAACATCTTGTGTAAAATATGCTGAGACATCAGTTCAAAGTCGGTCAACCTCCACATGTAAAGACACCTGATATATGCTGATTTTTCTCCTGATAGGACCCTACATGAGTGACGAGGTGTACCCAGACGCAGAGATAGATCACCCTGCTGATTGCTGGCTCGTCAAATTCACCCTAATGTTTGAATTTACTTTTATCCAAACAGTGAGCCCACAAGCATTTGCTTGTACGGAACAAGGATTGTAAAATCCTACCGATTCTGTTAAGTGTGTTGTGTCTTTTCTCAGATGTAGAGCAGTCTGGTGATGGTGGGACCAATTAACTATGAGGGGCAGGTCATCCCTAACGATGATCCAACCCAGGCGAGCAGCCACAGGGACTCCACAGCAAAGGTGGACTTTCAGGACAGCCTGAAGCAACAGGAGGTCCCTTTACCCCTATTTTTCACCGGGCCCTGCAATCCGGAGGCGCCACGGCTCCAGGGAGCAATCGCGTCCATTCAGGTCAATGCTTGATATTCCACCAGCCGCGTTGCGGGGCGTCCTGGAAGCATGCTTGAAGCGGCTCTCCACTCCGCCCTGCTAAAGATACGTGACAGGTCTATTTTCACGTGAGCCGCGGGGTGTTCGGACAGCCAGACAGGAAGTAAAACAGCGAAAGCATCCAGTTAATTTACCAAATGACCCCCCCCCCCGCCCCCCCCCCCCCCCAATATAGAGATTAATCTTGGAGGTGGAAAAACATAATACGACATCACAGATCCTTTTTATAAGGACAACGCCAGAAAAGAGAAGGCATGGAGTGTAATTGCAGGAGTGCTTGGCTTATGTAGAGACAATCAAATCTGCGAGTCGAGCAGCAAGACGCTCCGCTTCTGAGATGCTCCCAGTGTGGTATATGGCGCGTGGCGGGGGACGGAACAAAACTGCACCCAGTGGAAAATCCGGGTGAGCCCTCAGGCGGAGGGGTTTCTCCCAAAAAGCCAGTTTCCTCCCTAGGTTTCTCCCTGTAATGGCACATTCATACCGGCGCGAATATTCGCTTCACATTGCTTTTATCGCGTGAGTTTGATCGCAGAATCGGATTGGGATTTGTGTTCAACTGCGCTACTCCCCTTACACCCGCTGGTGTAGAGCTGTAGGCACCAACAACATATCCTTACCTCATCAATATTTTCAAAATAACCACTATTGCTGCTTTTGTACCTTTTGTGGAAGTCCCAGAGACATCAAAAAAATCAAATGGCATCCTGCCTGGAATAATTATATAATCTGGAGGAGCAAAATGCACGGTGATTTCCACTGCTTTCTCCAGGAAGGAAACGTTACGTCTGGATGACTTGAGGTAGTAAATAACATCATGATGCAGATTTGTAATACTTTGTTGGATATGTCCGCAAGACAACAAAAATGCTTGTTTTCTGAATGAAGTTTGGGTCCATCAGGGCTATGCTAACGTTATAGCTGCTCCATCTACACAACAGACACATCATTTCAAAACTTACCAGGTAATCCAACTTCCTCGCTTACTTTTCCCCAAGAAAGCTCCTTTTTCGTCCTGTCCTCTGTACAAATATGTGGGTACTGTAGAGCTCTCGGTGCTCACAGACAGCTACTGTACAATTACTTTAGCCTCCATTTTTGATTCAACAACGTCAGGACATCAGGAGAATCTAAACAGCGATCGGCTTTCCCGACACAGCGTCAGGCAAATTTCTCGCTCACGTTAAATTATTTTACTCACACAAATTCACAGCGGCAGTGCTGTTAAAAACTGTTACAAATGTTGCACATCCCTGATGTGCAAAGTGGTGACATTTAGTTATGTATTTAATGTGCGATATGTGCCTCTGAAGGTAGGAAAGTATATTTGTTTGATGCTTATACAGCATTCACTGGTCTGCCCTTTCAGTGCTGCCAGTTCACTTTTCAACACGACACACTGGCCAGTCTTAGACTTATAACTGGTCCGTCTATCCCAGCACACACACCTATTAAAGCAGTCGGCTCGCTTTTGTTGTGCCCTTGTCCTCCACTCCCACGCCCCACAAGGCCACTCACTGGGACTCATAAACACTTGGTAACACATGTAGTTCTTGAATGAAGTGCAAAGTCACTGCCTCTGAGTAATAGGTGTTTTTTTCTCTTCACTCTGTGGCTGCCTATAACATTTCGTCAAGTCTTTACTGTGGTTTATTTGCTGTGACTTTTCTCTCCAACAGAAGGAATTAAGAGAGTTTGTTGTCTTTAGCCTGTGTCTGAGATGACTGCATGGGTTGCTCTGATACATGTCTAGGGTTAGGGTTATGTCTGTACAACATTTCTAAAAATATGTAATTGAATGTATTTGCTTTGTTGACATTCCTAAGCAAGTTGTAGCATGTATCGAAGCTGTAGAATAATATGTAGGCGTACAAATTTTTTATCCATTTGTGAGCCGTTTATCCCCCGTTAGGGTTGCGATGGCAACAGGGTGACAGGGAAACGGTAAATATTTATGCATGTGCTGTTCAAAGCCCATGATTGGTGGAGTAATGTCAGCAGCACCAACCTTTGATTTATAATATTATACATGTGTAACCATGGAAATTGCAGTTTTGTGTATGAGCCTGAGCACGTGTTGCTGGTTTTGTTTTGGTTTCCACTCCGGGCAAATGAAACACATCTCAACAGCTGAAGGTCTCCACTGCAGAAAGAATCGAGAGGTGAGGTTGAGCGAGTAAAGTGCTTAACAGAAACGAGACACCAGGATCCCTCCAACCTCTACTCACCTTGAGCTGAAGATTCTGACGGATAAAAAAAAGTTAAGCAGGCTCTCTGCTGTCTACACGCTGACACCATCTTCTATTAAGCTAAAGGATTTGTCACGTGGCCCCTGCTTGCTCTGGTTCATTTTTTTGGAACTGACATTGGAGTCTTGGAAGCTGCGTAGATTAAAAATGCATGCCCCTGCCTGTCTCGTGTAAGAGCAAACGCATGTTAGCAGTGCAACTTCATTTGGCTTTAGGCGATCGCCATTTTCATATCACTGCCACTTAACACATTAATGACATGTGGATGACTTGATGGATTTTACATCTCCCCTTTAAACCCTGATATTATGGATCCAACTGCAGTTCTAGGCAGGATCCGCCCTACGAAACCGCCGATTGGATTGGATGAGGTTGGGCATTGACCTTGAGAGGTAAAGGTTAGGACAGCTGATTGGTCAGGGGGTAGGACCTGAATAAATCAATTGGCCAGGTGGTCATGCTCACGGAAGGTAACAGTACCTTCCGTGAGCATGGCCACCTGGCCAATTGTAGCCGGCAAATGCTATTGAAGGGATATTGAACTTGCCTAAAACTGCAGTTGGATCCATAATAGTCTATATCCACAACAATCCACTTCTGGGATTGCTCCGTTGCTGCCGGAAAATCCGCAGGATGTCCCTTCTTTCAGCTGGAAGTCTATTACCTTTCGCTTTCTTTGTGTTGTTATTTTAAACTCTGGTGGATTTCTGAGGACTATGGTTAACTGCTCCTCAGATCTCTGCAGGGTAAATCCAGACAGCTAGCTAGACTATCTGACCAATCTGAGTTTTCTTTTGCACAACCTTTTCTCCCATCCCAGAAGGCTGTGTGGCCTCATCCGGCGTGTTGTGGAGGAAGGTCTGGCAATTTGAGACTAGATCCATAATAACCCCGGATGTGGTGCTTGGTGGTGGGTTGAGACATGTCATACTGAAAGTCTCTGTGTTGGCGGGTGTTCCACCAGTGTGTATAGATCAACGGATATCTGGACTGCCATCTCTCTGCTCACGCTGACATTGACTCTCCAAGACTGAACTGGGACTTCACTGAGTTTTGATACTGTAATGCCCAGACTTGAAATTAGGTAATTGTTAAACCAGACAAACATAAACTCTTTTTTTATTTATCTGCTTAGGTAATCGGGAACTAAGGCTAAGACCACCCGACCACTTTATTTACAGTACAGGAAGAGACAAAGTAAGATATACTGACATAGTAAGAGAAAATGACCTAATCGACTTGAAGGGATTGGATAGCTATCAATCACTGACCTGTTGACACTTGATTTTAAAGGTCCTATGACATGCTGCTTTTTGGATGCTATTATATAGGCCTTAGTGGTCCCCTAATACTGTATCTGAAGTCTCTTTTACATAGGCCTTAGTGGTCCCCTAATACTGTATCTGAAATCTCTTTTACATAGGCCTTAGTGGTCCCCTAATACTGTATCTGAAGTCTCTTTCCTGCAATTGAGCCTTGGTGCAGAATTACAGCCACTAGAGCCAGTCCCACAGTGAGCTTTCATTAGGATGTGCCATTTATGTGTCTGTAGCTTTAAATGCTATTGAGGAGAAGAGAGGGGGGGGCAAGGTGGAGGGTGGGGGTGTGGCCTTGACCAGCTTGCGGCCACGGTTGTAGCTCTATTTCCTCGTGGAAGGCCAAATTCTGGGACGCATTTGACTAAAATGCTAATACATCCTGATGCGTCTTCAACGAGGACTTCATCAGTGTAGGAAGGGAAGGTTGTTTTGGCGCCAACGCTCCACAACTTTTCCTTTTTACGGCAAGTGTTGTTCTGCACTATGAAAGGAGAGCTCCGTCAGCTGGACCGACACAACCGCTAACCTGACTAGCGAGAGTGTGGACATTTTAATTGTGCGAGGGGCCCTTTGACATTCTAGTGAAAGTGACGTAGGCAGTAATGTAATCTGACCATGGGTCAGTTTGAGATGCATTATAGACGCAGACGTAAATGGCAATGTGTTTTTGGCTGTCTGCTTGTACTGCCCGGGTATTAACAAGGACAAAGAAACCATATAACCTCCTTGCATCCTTACACTGTGTGCAATTGTGTACAAATTCTGAAAAGACCCTACAGTTCCAGGCTGGATTACAAAGCTTCTGGAAGGCCTATGATCACTGGAAGCCCCTTTTGGAAAGGGCCAGACGTTAGCTTTTATGCTAAACAATCAGAACTACACTAGCTTGAAGCGATGCGCAGATATCGAACATTTATTAATGTGATTTATGGAATCACAATTATGTAATTATTGTACAAAGACACTGGAGTTCCGGGCTGGATAAAAAAAAAACTTCTGAAAGGCCCACCACCAAACTAAATACCTTGTTGAAGTGGCTCTCTGCTTCTCAACAAAAGAAAGTAATTATCTACACTGTATTGATCTGGAGATTTTAAATGACATAAAACGTGTGTTTGCTGTCATATGCAACAATGTCAGCTCAAGGGGGTTAAACTCGTGATGCATTCTAGCCCAATTTTGAAAATGTGTAAATGCATCCGTCTCTCCATAATATTTACTCCAGTAACTACGTCAGTAAGCAGTCTGTGAAAGTAGACACTCAAGTAGAAGACAGATTCAGCAACTGCACGGCCTATTTCTCGCTTAAAATGTTTTCAGAAACACGTTTCAGTGAAAAAAGTGTTCCGAGGCACTTTTTTGACCAACTCGGGGAGACTGATCAGTCCAACTGTCTTTTCTGCCGAGGGTCGGCCGTCTGGTTGGTGTTCACGATCTTAAGAGGGATTGCAATATAGCCAATGGAGATGCACATTTGTGGTTAAGTGTAAATAAAAGTGTCTTAAACCTCAGCTGGATTCTGCATACGAGGCACTTGAAATCATAAATGTAAAAAAGGGCCAGAGAGGCAGGGCTGAAAAGGGCTGGGTGAAGGATTACTTTATAATATTACATTAAAGGGTGCAACAAAAACTACATTTGGACATGAGGAGTGAGCTATGCATTAAAAGAGCGGAGAAAGAAACTTGAGCTTGGCATTCTAAAGCAGGGGGAGGGGTATTTGTCAAGTTGACACTCCAGTGCAGACAGCTCATATCTCCATGTCAGCAGTGGCAGTGTTTGTTTTGGATACTGTCTGTATTAAGTAGATGTGTCCAGCAGCCAGCTTTTCTTGACAATTAGTGACATGTATGAATTTTCTTTGGCAACACGTCAGCTGGTTTGTCTTTGTAGCCTCGAATAAGAAAGCAGACAGATTTTTTTTTCCAATCCCAGAAACGATGGGTGGGTGTGATAACAGTGTGCAAAGCAGTACAAAGTTCCATCTTTTGTGCAAGCTAATCCCTACACCAGCACAGTTGCTACGTCTCCCTGCTACATCAGTCGTAACTCAACACACCCAATAAAAAAGGCTCTGCTAATGTTTAAAGGCACTGTCTGGAGACAATGTTAATATAACACCAGCAGTAACATGGACGCTGGCATTGCTGGCAGCGGTGCCAGCGCGGATAAACTTGCCTCATAACCACTGGGAAGAGTCACTCAACTCAAGGACTGGTAAAAGGATGTTGCTTTTGACCATAGGGCGGAGGGTGGAAACCATGCAGGAATTTCAGTCAGTAAACCGGCAAGATGGACAGCGGTATAGTGTTTAAGGGCAGTGCCTCCGAGGAATCCAAGGGTGATGGTCAAGAGAAGAATGCAGAGGTTGTGCCAAGGAGCCACGGTGGCGGCGAGGTTTCCACACCGCAGAGCTCGCCAGGCATGTACGCAGATATTGCTTCTTGGGGGTTAGCGTGACCTCTTATCCTTTTGCTTGATCATATATTGAATGGGCCTCTGAAGCCAAAGACTGACATGTCCTTCTGTAAACATTAATGACTGTCCGTTTCTGGGATTATGATTACACCAGCAGTGTGACAAAATCACAATGTGCAAGACTTTGACAAAATATTGCATACACACACACACACACACACACACACACACACGCACGCACGCACGCACGCACGCACGCACGCACGCACGCACACACACACACACACACACACACACACACACACACACACACACACATGCACATGCACACACATGTCCATGTGGAAGTATATTCATGTTTCAATGTGAGGGAAAGGACTGACACAGTTATATTTAAGGGTTTTCCCTTAAAATGGAACTGAACTGACTTGAATGGATTATCATCACTATCCAAATCATTAGCTTTTAGCAGTCAGTTTAGCAGTGATATACAGTATGTTACTTTTTGTTCAAATGCTAGCTAAGAAACTGAGACAGCCATAGAAATGATCATGATATGATGTGGGCTATTAATCATAAACCGTGTTTGAATAGACCTAGTTTTATGCCTAACTGTTTGAACCGGCTGATCTTACTCTACTTACTATCTGTGCCAAACATCACTGCTGTCGATCAGACCTCATGCTAATGTTTCTTTAAAGTGTGATGTGGGGTTTAGGAAAGATTAACAAACAGACTCAGTGACTACGACTCTTTTAAACCGAACTGAAAATAACAATCCGAATCAACAAAGTGATTAGTAATACCTGAGGTTATTACTGCAAGGTGTGGCAGCAAAAGGAGACACAGGAGCTTTGTTGAATGCCAATCTGCACTGATTTGGGGACGGAGTACGGAAGACGATTAGGGACAACTGTGAAACATGTATTTGAGTTCTGAGTTTAAAGTCAGAATTGTTAGAAAAAAGTCAGAATTCTGACTTTAAACCCAGAACTGACATAGTTTTCTTAATGGCCCTAATCGTCTTCCGTAATAGAGGTCTCCAACTACCTGCATCATTTTCATTCACAAATTTTGTCTTGATAAATAGTTTTCCACACAGCTGAACTGTAAACTGCCGTTTCAGCATGAATGAAGTAATTGAAAGAAACAGAAAAACATAAACACAATTAAATTATGCTAATAATTGGGGATTTCAGGGTCGAGCTGGCAATTATTTGGCGGTTTGGAGAAGCTCTTTCACAAGAACATGCGTACTATAAATCCCAGGTTCCCACGGGTGAGTCGATTTTGGTGAAGATTTCCCATGAAAAACTGGGATGACCCAGTATTCATCTCTAACCACCCACCCACTCAGCAGATGATTGGGACAACATCATGTAGCCAAATCCCCTTTGTCAATATGCATATACTGTTAAGATTACCAGTGGTGGAATGCAACTAAGTACATTTATTCAAGGACTGTACTTAATTACAAATGTTGAGGTACTTGTATTTTACTTGAGTCTTTTCTTTTCATGCCACTTTCTACTTCTACTCCGCTACATGTCAGAGAGAAATATTGTACTTTTTACTCCACTAATTAGACCATTAAACACACAACTGTTAGGATCGTTTACAGTTTTTAAAACGTGAGGATTTTTCTGCATTGAGTACTTATACTTTTAATACTTTAAGTAAATTTTTCTGATGACACTTACATACTTTTACTTAATTAACATTTTCAATGCAGGACTTTTACTTGTAACAGAATATTTTTACAATTTGGTATAAGTGCTTTTACTTAAGTAAAGGATCTGAATACTTCTTCTATTACCATAAACCTATCTTTACAATAAGAAGCAGATTCCTACAACATATTTTAAAAAGACCCTGTTGGTATCTATTTTATCTCCTGTCAAACATGTGAGATTATGTGCAGTAGGTCAGCAGATCTGACCCTGATCTCAGCTGAGACTTGAGTCATAAGGAACAAGAATACTGTTTTTTCTGTCATCCTGTCTCCACAGAGGACTATTGAGAAAATACGTCACAGGATGGGCTGAGTGAGTGTATCTAAACACACCTCGGCTAACACAGGACATCCCTGGCTGGCCTTTGAGTCTTATCATAATAAGTCAAATGATGAGTTGTTCTGTCACATGGACACAGTGTAATTGCTGGATGATGTCATTGTTTCCAAAAGCCACGAAATGGATTTTAACATCTGAGCGTTTGAGGATCCTGCTGATCCTGGTTTTGCCTTTTTAACCCTGTGATGGCCATATTGATAATAGGAATTAAAACAAAAGTATTTCCCCACTTTCTGTTTAAGGAAAGAAACATCACATATTTATCATATTTTCCATATGTGGATAAAACAGTTTCTAACACAATTTCTGCGGCCTGTATATACACCTGTATTGACTAAAATAGGGGAAGTGGAAGTGTTCCGCCCTGTCTCCTAAAATTAAATTCCCATACAACTATAATGCATTCTCAATTACGTGTCGAGGAAAACATATTTTGTCCTGAATTAGGTTTGTTTTTGACGTATCACAAAAACATTCCTAATCAAAGTCGCGTATGTGGGTGGAAGGGTCAAACAAACACAGGAAGTTAACTTACGTGATGTAGTTAACTTATGTCACGTATGTAACATACTTAACTTAGGTGACAAAACATACTTATTTAAACCCAAATCATGATCTTTTCCAAAACCTAACCAAGTATTTTTGTTTCAATTGACAACGTTAACCACATGCTTAATTAACACTGCAACCATTTCACAATGTGTGTCCGGTGCTGGTACGAGGACGTGTTATCCAGGAAATATATGTTTCCCTGGAGTTTAGTTGTATGGGAATGTCATTTTTTAGGAGACAGGGTTGATACATCATGTTATGTAGCACACTTCTCAAAAAAAGTCCACACAGCATTAGTTATGAACCATTAGAGATTCAAGCTGATTGTACCTTTACAACATTGCCAATTTGGGAGGACCCATCATGCTGTTAAAGTCCAACTGAAATCACATTTAATCATTAGAATTGAAGTGATTTAAAAAAAAAATAATATTTAATGCCTGCCCACACAGATTGCAACTTTGACCAAATAAGTACAAAAGTCAAAATAAACACCATGTACACACTGATTCCTAAGCACAACTGTATTTTAATTTCAGTTTGATTTAAACCCAGTTACTAGCAGCAAGCCCCAATCCACTCTCCATTGGGTGTAATATAAGCAGCAGAATAGTTTAAAGCAGAGAAGTAGATTACATCTCGGAGTCACCATTTGGTTTTGGCACTCGCCGAGCTCCCTCTAACACTGTGGCCCTAACTTGCAGTTGCAAAATGGCATATTGCATTACTAAACATCCTCAAAAGTATAATTATAAGGTAATTATATTGCATTACATCAAGACAGACCCAGTGTGTAATTTAAGTCGAACCAGAACACGAACAGCTAAACAAGCTTTCCAATTCTTATCACAACAGTAATCCTCTAATTAGATTTACTGCAACCCGATACTCTGAGGTATTTTCTTTTTTTCATCTGTTACACTGGTGCACAACCTTTGTGTTCCCCTCACCCTGCGCGCACACGTACACACACACACACACACACACACACACACACACACACACACACACACACACACACCTATTTTGCTCTTGTGTGACTCCTGCACCTCAATTGGGTGTTACACAAGGTTAGAGTAACAAACTTTTAGTAATGTAAACATCCCGTCTTAAAAATCACTTCCTGCTCCTGTCCTATGACTAAATTAACTGAAGAGATTTGTCTTTGTGATTTCAGCCGTTTCCCAGTGTGGGAGTCAAAGACAGCCCACCCCTATCAACGTTATGCACAGTTTCCTTAACTACAGAAAGCTCCTGATACTTCTGTGGGCCAAAAGTACTGTATCTGGTTTTGCTATTTAAACTATAAAAATGTGAAAAAGACCAAGAAAATAATCGAAACAGTTCAACTAGGCCTCCCACTGTGTAGAACAGCACGGATGGATCTACTGAGCATCTGTATTGTTCATGAAAATACACTATGAAACCCTATCCTCTTTAGATACATATGGCGTGAATAACCGCAAGAACCAGAGCGGTGGATCATGCTACTAGATTCTCATCCAAACAAGATGTTTTTATTTTTGGTGTGGGGCAACATCCTAGATATATTGTGTCGTTAATCAAAGTTACCTCTGTTTGTACTGGAAAACCAATCCTTTTAAAACTTTAACATTATATATTTACTGACGTCCTTGAAGTTAAATAACTATGTTGAATTGTGAATATTTTAGAATATCACTCACATGATAAGATTTCAAGTCCATTTTATTTATGTAGCCCAAAGTCACGAATCACAAATTTCAGAGGGTCAGAAGGTACTTTGTTTTCGCAGCGAAGTGAACTCTGCTCTCCGGAATTAAAGTGCCGTATTTTCCATCGAATATTGAAGTGCATATTGAAGTGTTTGGCATGCCTGGCCGAGTGGCACTATATCCATGGTATTGCAAGGGGGATTTAATTCTTCCATGTTTTGTTTTGTTGTGCGTGATCAAAAAACATTCCCCCCCCCCACCCCCCTGCTTTTTTAACAAATCGCACCCTGCCCGTAGGTGCCAGTAGGTCCTCACCGGATGCTGATTGGTTCGGCCTGCTGCTGTTCGGACAAACGCATTACGCATTGAAGCCTGACAAGATGAATTTTTGTGTGATATGTGATCCTTGCGATTCTCACGTGATTTTGTGATATCGCGAGAATCCAGCTGCCGTGCAAGTTAAGGGAAAGCTTGGCAAAAGCGAGAAAGAGAGGGATAATTCAGGGGGAGGGAGCAAATCAGTGTTGGAGGAAAGAGCACTCTGTTGTGGTCAGACACGGCAAAGTTAACCAGGTTCACATCATCCACACAGATACCATGGGAACGCACAAGATCAAGTGTGTACCCTTTGTCATGGCTGGGCTCTAAAGAGTTTAACCTGCAGGAGGAACAACAAGTCAAACAGAGCAAGAGAGAGGCTAAGACAGTGAGAGAAGTGATGGCTGAATTGGGACGGTAGAAGAAGAAAGGTTATGGCCCGGGAACACCAGCTTCCCTGCGGACCCCGAGTTTGGCCGCTTCGCTTGAGATGACTTCACAAAAAACGCACCTGAATACACAGATTTACACACAAGCCTGGCCGGAGCTTCTGAGCCGGAATATTCGACACACTGCCTGCTGACATCACTACAGCTGGTGGGAATTTAGGAGAACTCAGCCTAGAGCCGGCTCTCAGCAACCCAGCAACCTCAGCAACTGCCCCCCCCCCACACACACACACACACACATACACAAACACACACCTACACACACCAGCTCTTTGTTCGGTTACAATTTTTTAGCTGATACATTTTCAACATTTAGCTCACTTTCCTCACATTTAGCACATTTTCCTCACATTTGAGACAGAAATTATATATTATATCTAAATGTTAAATCTAAATGTTATATCTGAATCTAAATGTTATATCTAAATCTAACTGTTAAATCTAAATCTAAATGTTAAATATATATCTAAATGTTAAATCTAAATGTTATATCTAAATCTAAATGTTAAATTTATATCTAATTGTTATATCTAAATCTAAATGTTAAATCTAAATGGTAAATATATATCTAAATTTTACATCTAAATGTTATATCTTAATCTAAATGTTAAATGTATATCTGAATGTTAAATATTAAATCTAAATATTATATCTAAATCTAAATCTTAAATATATATCTAAATATTATATATAAATCTAAATCTTAAATATATATCTAAATGTTATATCTAAATCTAAATATTGAATGTATATGTAAATGTTATATCTAAATCTAAATGTTAAATGTATATCTAAATGTTAAATATTAAATCTAAATATTATATCTAAATCTAAATCTTAAATATATATCTAAATATTATATCTAAATCTAAATCTTAAATATATATCTAAATGTTAAATCTAAATGTTATATCTAAACGTGTCGCCAAGTGTAAAGCTAAATATTTAGAAAATATTCAAATCCCCAAGGAAACCACGGCCACTGCAGTGGCTTCAAATCGCGCTGCACCGCCCCAACCCCACACTAAAGGGACTAAAGCCACGCCCACTGCCAACTCGGAACTTGCAGACAGAGCAACAACGGGAATTTTTTAACAATTTTCAACATCTTATTCATCATTAAATTCACTTCTGACAACGTTTTAGGCGAGTAATTAACTGTTTAGATTTTGAATATAGGCAGTCTTGCAAAAGTTGATGCCAAATTGACATTTGAGGAGCTCCATGAAGTGATTTATCTAATCCTGTAGCCTTTTCTGATCACCCAGCAGTGGTTTCAGCCTGGATTAAAATACAACATAAACAGCATATTGCATATTGCTGTTCATTTAAGTACTGTTATTATTTAAAGTTGGGACCATTATTATTTTTTTTAACAGTCAATGTTACTGTTTTATTGATGTATGAAGACTGCTGTTCATATTGTTGTTAGAAGTTTGATGAATATATTATGACAGTTGTTGAGAAAAGGATGATACAAATTCAAATGTGTTTTAAATGAAGTCTGTTACTAAGGGCAATACATACAATGCTGTACATTTCTATAGTTGACCAATGCGCCTTGAATTATTTTAATTGATTTTTTTTTTAATTCTTTAACAATAAGCATCATGTTTGTTCAGCTTCCATGTGCACTGTATTTGGCATTCTTAGCACACAATTTGTGTTGTCCAGTAAACTGGGACTATAATTTGGGAGGATTGTACAATTTAAAGAAAATATCCTAATTGTACAATCCTCCCAAATTATAGTCTTAGTTTACTGGACCAGTAACTATCTAGTGATGTAGGCTACTGTACATTCATATAAAAACAGGGAGAGGACACCTCAATGGTTATATGGACCTTATATTTTGCTGGGGGGATAACTGATGAATATACTCTGTTCCATTCATGTTTACAGTGTGCATGGGATTTATCACTTAATTATCTTTATAGTTTCTAGATTTTAGAGTCCAATTTCTTCGGTGTCTTTATTTTCTATGTCCATATATACAAGGGAGCAAGGCATATACCATGTAGAGAAGGAAACTGGTCCTCTATAAAAAAATAAAAAATAAAAGAAAAGTGTGGCAGATAATAGGCTAGCGGACAGACTGAATTATAGTCTAAAAATATACATTTATGAACTACTGCTCTTAACTGAAACCATTCAATGAGTCTCTGTCATTTGCAAAAACGAACAGTTGTACACTTTGCATTAAAAGCGAGCAGTGGAAGTTAATATGACTTAGGAAATTTATATTTTAGCCCATGAGAGAGAGGGAGGGACAGAGTGAAAGAGATATTTACGCATCATAGCCTAGAAAATTGATCTTCATGGTAAATTTCCTGAGTAACACTATCTTCTGCTTACTTTTAAGGCAAAGAGTACAACTGTTAATTTGTGCAAATGTTTAGTAGCCTAATCCTTGAATAGAATGATTATGACGGTTTCAATTCAGAGCAGTGGTCAGTTAATGTATATATTTAGGCTACTTACGCATTCCGTCGGTCCGTGATCGTCTGCTACACTTTCTCGGCCGTGTTTCTTTTCTTTTTATACAAATAATGTGTTGCACGTCATCATACTTCCACAAGAAGCTGCTGCTCACTCTGTATAAAGTATGTACAATGCGTATTCTCCATTTTGGCATCAGTAAATCTGTGATCGACCTCACGGTCTTTTGAGGAAAGCCGTGGACGCACATCTATCTGAATTACTTCAGCCTGGCTCAACCTAGTCGCTACTCCTCAGCCTGGCTTGGTCTTCGTGAAACGCACCAAGCCAGGATGCACAGATTAGACTAGGTCAAGCCTCGCTTTATCAGTTATCCTGGATTTATAAATTCTGCTTTGGTGAAACAGGCCCCAGTATATTACAACATGAGAAACATCACATTCATAGCCTTAATTATTACAAGCCACTTCCAAAAGCTAATATAGGCTACATAATGTGATTGTGGACATTAAGCTATAGCCTACATTTAAAAAGTGTTGATAGAGAAATCACAACAGATATGTCGGGTATTTTTCTAAGATACGCTGAAGGGAGGCTACAATATTACAATAGACGCGAGGAAATTATATAGGCCTATTATTGTTTCAGATCAACCCAAAACAAAATGTTGCTTTGATGTTAGCAATCACTGTGAGGCGATTAAGGCATATACAGATCAACTTTATTTTTCGCCTTTCTTGTAATTGTACTGATTCGTTGTAATTGCGTTTTTGGAAGTAGCTTGTAATGTTTAAGGCTATGAATGTGATGTTTCTCATGTTGTAATATGCTGGTGTTTTATTTTGTCCGGTCTTTATAGCATCGTCCCTAGACCTTAGCGCCACATACAACAACAACAACAACAAATGCGTACATGGCCAGCAGTGCCTGCACCTCCGCATCAGTCCACTTTTCCGAGTTCCGCATTCCGTCCATTCTCGTAGTAATTCACGTAATGTTTTGCTCAACACAGACAGGGCTTTATTATACTTTATTATACTCAGAACAGACCCCGCCTCTGCCTGCTGCGCTGTGGACGTGTGTGTGTGTGTGTGTGTGTGTGTGTGTGTGTGTGTGTGTGTGTGACGGCCGGAGAGCCACAGGACACGCTTGTGGAGTTTAACTCTGAAAAGACAGTTAACCACAGGTTCCCGTTAATCTTATGATGGACATGTGTTGTGATATTTAAACAAACGAACCGTCAACGGCGAAATAAAAGCCTCTTATTTACGAGAGCCGTCTGAGAGACCTCCAGCTTACAGCGCGGTGTCTGAGCATGACTGACAGAGCGACGAGCTAGAGGCCGGGGCAGGCGCCTGCTGGATGTCGCCTCACTTCATGGAGCTCCTCAACTGTCAATTCGGCATCAATTTTCGCAAAACTGCCTATACTTGAAATCAAACAGTTAATTTCTCGCCTAAAACGTTGTCAGAAGTGAATTTAATGATGAATAAGATGGTGAAAATTGTTAAAACTGTCCCGCTGTTGGTTGTTGCTCTGTCTGCAAGTTCCGAGTTGGCAGTGGGCGTGGCTTTAGTCCCTTTAGTGTGGGGTTGGGGCGGTGCAGCGCGATTTGAAGCCACTGCAGTGGCCGTGGTTTCCTTGGGGATTTGAATATTTTCTAAATATTTAGCTTAACACTTGGCGACTCATTTAGATATAACATTTAGATTTAACATTTAGATATATATTTAAGATTTAGATTTAGATATAATATTTAGATATATATTTAAGATTAGGATTTAGATATAATATTTAGATTTAACATTTAACATTTAGATATAAATTTAACATTTAGATTTAACATTTAGATATAAATTTAACATTTAGATTTAGATATAACATTTAGATTTAACATTTAACATTTAAATATATACTTACCATTTAGATTTAGAT
This sequence comes from Zingel zingel, assembly GCA_023566125.1. NCBI lineage: Eukaryota > Metazoa > Chordata > Actinopteri > Perciformes > Percidae > Zingel > Zingel zingel. Next base: position 28,772,084 of record CM042327.1, read on the forward strand.
TTAACATTTAGATTTAGATATAAATTTAACATTTAGATTTGGATATAACATTTAGATTTAACATTTAACATTTAGATATATATTTAACATTTAGATTTAGATATAACATTTAGATTTAGATATAACATTTAGATTTAACATTTAGATATAATATATAATTTCTGTCTGAAATGTGAGGAAAATGCGCTAAATGTGAGGAAAGTGAGCTAAATGTTGAAAATTTATCAGCTAAAAAATTGTAACCGAACTTTTACATTCAGCACCCCATACTCTCTCGCACTCTTTTTCGTCTTTTTAGTTTTTTGACCCTTGAAGGTTGAGCCGATTAGAACAGCTCACAGCAGCTTAGTGTGGAGGCTGATCTACTGTGAGCTATTTGAAGTGAGAAATGACATGGTTTCAACGAGAGATCTGTCATTCCAATAATGACAACACACACACACACACACACACACACACACACACACACACACACACACACACACACATACTGCCTGAAGGAGAAAGGTTGTCTGTCACATCTTTATCCCTGAGAGAACAGATCTCCTGCCGGCAGCTGCGGGAGATCGTTGTTTACGTGATTCTATTTAAATCAATATCAAATAAAACAGCTGGAGCATTTAATCTTTCAGCAGAAAGCTGAGGCTTCTGTCTTTCGTGTCATTGCATTGTCAGCTCGTGATGAGTATCTATTGCAGATGGAACATTTACACCCTGCTCATAAAAATTAGCACATCTCAAAAACTAAAAAATGTACAGAGTTCAAATAACTTCTGGAGTGTTAAGAAACATTCTGTTCATGTTTCTACATTTAGTCCCTGTTTACACGATGATGCTCGCGAGTGAAAACGACAAAATATTTTATTGAATGTGCCTTTCGTTTATACGGCGACGGCATTTTTGGAGCTTAAAAATGCTCCACCGTCGCGTTACCGTCTAAAAGGTAAAAACGCAAAAGTCTGAAGACAGCGGTGTGGAGAGAGACGAGAAATAGGCGTCCAGGTAGTCCGTTGTTACGGACTAGTCTACAGAAATTAGCTAAAAGATTTTCAATGTAATGGCTCAATATTTAAATGGTTTTGACAATGTGGATAAGGTTGTTATAGTTCGATGACCATATGTAGGCTATTCATTTGAACCAGAGTAGGCTACAACGTTGTGGATGAAGATAAAGAGAGAGAGCGAGGGGCAGCGGCCAGTGGGCAGAGGAGGGTCTGCTTCAGCCTCCTCTGCCCGCTGCCTCTCACTCTCAAGCAGCAACTCCACCTCCTCGTCTTTCCAGACCAAATTGTCAGCTTTTGTTGTTCGCTTCGACACGTTTTAGTTTCGCGCTACTAAGGAGAGAAGTAGAAGGAATGTTCTACGTAGGCGCGCGGCCTTGGTGGTGTTGTGTGGCAGTGCCACCTAGCCACCTGGCGTGCATACTACATCGAATTTCACACACTTCTGCGTCACCATATGCACGCAGATTTCCCCCCCAAAACTCTCGTCTAAACGCGGAATAAAAAGTTAGAACGCGACGCCACTTTTGCGTTTTCTCTTCAGATCGTTTCCATCTAACCATAGCCTTAGAAATCTTTTGGATCAATATGTATTGTGTATTTATTTAGTAAACTTTGATGAAATCCGTATTTCAATACTCTTATTATTTATTATGGTTTGTTAACTTACATACCTTTTTGCTTAGGTTGTACTGATTTTAGGGATATGAAGCACTCCAAGAAATGACATCCCAATGAGCAAAAATAGCACTGTAGGCAGCGGCGGACCATTTCTATTGCAGAGTTCTAAGGGTTAACCTTTGCAATTCTAATGCTGCATCTAAATAAAATGTACTCTAATTTGAAATATCATAATGAAGAGAAGTCACCAAAAAGAATCACACATCACCACTAAAAATTCTAATACTTTTCAGTTTCCCCCTGCTCCAACAACATCCTGCACTTATCGCTACTTGGCCATGTTAAATACACAAAAAAAATATTGGCAGGGCACATGTGCCTTGTTCATAAACAAACTTTTCCCCCCTCCTTCTGTCAGACGTTTTCCACTGCAGGGATGGATGATTATAATGAGAGTTCCAGTGTCCAGCTATTTTTAAGGTTGGAGACAGGCTGTTATTGCGCTGGAGGTAGTGAGGCCTTTGGGGTGGTGGATTATTCCACAGATCTGCACTCTAGACTTTATGGATCTGAAAATAACTGTCCTACCTAGTACTCCCACTCCCCGGTAATCACAACGTGCAGCCATCCATAAATGATTGTGGTATCTGCTTAAACTGTCATCTCGCCAATATTAGGTGAACCAATGTTCAAGTATCTACACCAAGAACTGAGAAAACAGATCTGATGTCATCCCTTTCTAAGAATCTTTGAATTGGATGTGTTCATTCATGCCTCACTGATATTTCCTTACAAGAGAAAGAAGGTGTCAAGCTTCAGTTTTCCAAGTTTCCTGGTTCCTGGAAGAAGCTTATACCTGCCCTAGCAGTAATATACTTCTTCTACCAGGAAATTGACTGACTATTCACAGCAGAGTAGCAGTACAGGTACAGGGCTCAGCCGTGATGGTTAAGATGGGGAAAAAACGATGGACTTTTTGTTACTTCCCAGTGGCTCAATCAGAGAGAACCTGAACACAAAAAGATGTGGGAGATGAAGAAGACAAGCACATGCCTCTACATGACCTGACAGTGTACCTATCAGCAGATATTGGACGGAACTTCATTGCTCTAATTATTTTACTTGCACGACAGCTGGATTCTCACAATATCACGCAAGGATCCCGGGATCACATATTACACAAAAATCCATCTTGTCAGGCTTTAAGTAATGCGTTTGGGTACGAACAGTAGCGGACCGAACCACCGCTGAGGAGCTTTAGGCAGCGACGGACGTGGTTTTAGGTGTGCGTGACGACCGCCACTGTTCGTGCGGACGTGATGGACAGATGGTTCATCCAATCCTGCCAGGAAATTTTTTAAAGTGCCTGCTGTTTTTCAAATTTTCAAAACGTTTTCAATGACAGCTTCTCAGAAGGTTCTGTGCAACAAACCATCTGGCGTGTCAGGTTACAAAGTATTCGCCATCATGTCTAAGGCACACTTTCACCCTGAAAACTCCACAAACATAGAACCCTTTACAAACACAATTGCTTGGTCCTGAAGAAAACGTCAAAGCCCGTCTACGGAAAGCCATTCCACTCCCTATTAAGCCCCATTGTACCGAATTTGGTTGCAGTTCCACCAGAGTTCCACTGGGGTGATCACGGTCCAGTCTCTTTTGCCTGATTGTTGTTGATAAATCTCAGATTTGATTGTAGCTTTTGCAAGTTCAACATGGATTATAGGTCGGAAGTTGAATGAACGAGTACTTATGTCCTTTCGATTTCTTACAGATTGAGTCGTTGTTGCCCATAACACGCTAGCATTCTGCTAATGAATGCTGTCAGTGAAGGACTGAATATTTAAAACGCGTGGTCTTTAAAACATTAGCAAACCTCTTTCTAGCACGTCTATTGACAGGGAGAGCTTAACCTGTCAGCTGTGTTGTCGATGCCTCGAGAGAACAAAGGAAGCAGTATCTCTGGCTGTATATGTGTATGACGTCATTGACATTTTAAAAGGATTTTTAGAAAAAAAAAACAGAAGTGTGTATTTTCTTAGCCTCCCCTTTCGAATGCAACATTCAAATTACTAGACAAAAAAATTATATCCTGAGAAAAGTGGATTTTGAGGGGTATAGCTACATAGAGTCCCATTCATTCTGCACTGGCCTATGAGCCCCCCCCCATATGGAACTCTGGTGGAACTGCAACCAGTTCAGAAGCCGGAAGTAATGAGAGAGTGCAACTTTTTCCCTTATTAGAAATTCTTTGGTAAAGTGTTTGCAGCTGATTGCAGTTGATAGATGTTGCACATCTCCTTACCAGGTTGTTATCAGATGTGTTGGAGGACAGATTAGTTTAGGGGCAATTCAAGGATCAGACCTTTAGGGGGGCTCAGCCCCAAATGAGAATGTGACACGAAACAGTACCTTGCAAAAAAAAACCTGCTAAATCAGTAATTTCATTAGCCAATAATCTCTGTGCTAGCTGCTGACCAACAACGTCAACTAACTTTTTTTGACAATATTATCAATATGATGGAACTATACCGACCACTTTATGAGTCACAGTAATAACGACCAATGTGACACAATGTTCTAACATTCAGCAATTGTCGTTGCTTACGTTTTAATTTGGGTTCTAATCTGTTATGAATTTACCAACTTCTTCTCCAGGGACTACTAATGTTAAACTTCACAACCATACACCTGGTCTCCCTCTGACAGATTAGATAGAGACTCAGCCAAAGTCTGGAACAACCTCCTCCGATTGGTCAACACTACGTTTCTGTTAACCCTTTACTTGACGGGGTTACAGGTGCATAGCATCGGCGACTGACACACAGGATATTAAACCTGTTTCAAGCCCTTTGAACCTGTAGTTGTTTGTTCTGTGTCACTAACAGACAAGTTCGAAAACTTTAACTTGAAGCACTAAAATTTTTTTTTTTATTATTATTATTATTATAATTTTTAAGAGGGCTGGGATGAAATTTAGGGGGGCTTGAGCCACCCTAAAAAGGGTCTAAAATCGCCAATGGATGAGTTACAGCCAGGCCAACCTCTCTTAGATATAGGTTGCATCTCATAACTCTTATCTGTTTAGTCGCTAATCAGTTATGTGACTTTCTACATAGGAATAGTCTATTTGAGGACTTTCAGTCAGGATTTAGAAAGCATCATAGCACAGAGATGGCACTGTTGAAAATTACTAACGACCTTCTAATTGCTGCTGACAAAGGACTTGTCTCCATACTTGTCCTATTAGATCTTAGTGCTGAATTCGACACTATTGACCATACCATCCTTTTACAGAGACTGGAACATTTAGTTGACATTAAAGGAATCACAATAAGCTGGTTTAAGTCCTATTTCTCTGATCAATCTCAATTTGTTAATATCAACGATAAATCCTCCAAGTACGCTAAAATTAGCCATGGCGTTCCACAAGGCTCAGTGCTTGGACCAATTCTATTCTCCTTATATATGCTTACTCTAGGCAATATTATTAGGAAACACTCAATTAACTTTCACTGCTATGCAGATGACACCCAATTATACTTGTCAATCAAGCCAAACGAAACCAGTTAGCTGAACTTCAAGTGTGCATTAAAGATATAAAAACCTGGATGACCTACAATTTTTTTATGTTAAATTCAAACAAAACTGAAGTAATTGTGTTGGGCTCCAAACACCTCCGAACTTCATTATCTAAAGATATAGCTACTCTGGATGGCATTGCCCTGGCCTCCAGCACTACTGTCAGAAATCTAGGAGTTATCTTTGATCAGGATTTATCCATCTAAACGCCCATCTAAAACAAACCTCAAGAACAGTCTTTTTTCATCTTGGTAACATTGCCAAAATTAGGAACATCCTGTCGCAAAACAATGCTGAAAAACTAGTCCATGCATTAGTTACTTCCAGGCTGCACTACGGTAATTCCTTACTATCAGGATGCTCAAATAAGTCCCTTAAGACTCTCCAGCTGATCCAGAATGCTGCAGCGCGTATTCTGACAAGAACTAAGAAAAGAGATCATATTTCTCCTGTATTAGCTTCTCTGCATTGGCTTCCTGTAAAATCCAGGATTTAATTTAAAATCCTTCTCCTGACCTACAAAGCTCTAAACGGTCAAGCACCATCATATCTTGAAGAGCTCATAGTACCTTACTGTCCCATTAGAGCACTTCGCTCCCAGAATTCAGAGTTACTTATGGTTCCAAGAGTCTCTAAAAGTAGAATGGGAGCCAGAGCCTTCAGCTATCAGGCTCCTCTCCTGTGGAACCAGCTCCCAGTCTGGGTCCGGGGGGCAGACACCGTCACCATATTTAAGAATAAACTGAAAAAACTCCTCTTTGATAAAGTTTATAGCTACGGAGCGAATAGAGTAGAGGGAGGCCGTTGGGGAGAGTACTAGCCCGACCAGGCTTCTCTCCTTAACCTGTCTCTCTTAGTTAAGCTACTATAATTCTAGACTGCCGGGGAAGTTCCTTCCTGTGACACACTGAGCTGCTCTCTCCTCTCTCTTTCCATTTGTTTCCATTTGTGTGCATCCTTGTCCCAGAAATGCTTGTTACTAACCTAGCTCTGGGGAGTTTACTCCCTGGAGTCCTTATGTTTCTTTCTCGCCCAGAATATTCCCTTGGGTTAGGGTGGCACCAAGATCTTGGTTGGAGCTGTGTCACTGTGGCCCTACGCCCTGCGATGCCGTGCAGTGTCAGGCTGCGTCCTGCTGTGTCTTACTGCGTCCTGCTTCGTCCACCCATGCTCTGCTGTGCTACGCTACATCCTGTACAACCTCCTGCAGTGCCCTGCTATGACATGAACTACTATGACTACCATTTGTAGTCACTGTTACATTATCTTTGTGACTATTATTGCCACTGTTCATCACACCCCCATCCGGCACCGTCAGACACCGCCTACCAAGAGCCTGGGTCTGTCCGAGGTTTCTTCCTAAAAGGGAGTTTTTCCTCGCCACTGTCGCACTAGCCACTGCTAATGCTTGCTCTTGGGGGAATTACTGGAATTGTTGGGTCTTTGAAAATTATAGAGTGTGGTCTAGATCTGTAAAGTGTCACGAGATAACTCTTGTTATGATTTGATACTATAAATAAAATTGAATTGAATTGAATTGAATCTGATAGCTCCTCGACTCCTCGGTCCTCGGCTGAACCAGAAGTTGTTCTGTCCCTCCTCCGTAAAGGGCGTCTAAAAGCTCTTATTTCTGCCCCTAGGAGTGAGCATTGAGGAGTGATCATCGAGGAGCTATAGGCGAGGGTACACGAGAGCAGCCTCCCCGGAAGCCGTGCAGCTGAAGGAGTTGCTAACTCCCGCCCATGCAACTGATGAATTATTGTGACGCTTCAGAGGAAAGGACGTCTCATCCCTCTAAAACACATTTGCCCATCGCGTCTCTCTCGTGCCTCCTCGGTGGGAGGGACTAAGACACGAGGAAGGGAGGCAAGTGGAGGACTCGAGGAGGCCATTTAAGGGCTATGAGATGCACCGAGAGACTACAGGCTCAAGTTGGAACCTTGGTAAAAAACAAAAAAAAACCAGTGATGGCCATAGAGGCAAGGGACACAGGGACAACTATTGTAGGAGCCAAAGGTGGTTTGATTCTTTCAACTCTGTGATATGAGCAACGTTGGGTTATGCACGTACTTATATAACTCGAGTTACATCTACATAACTTCTATTTCACCTTGTCTTATTCCTGATGAGGCTACTGCTGTGCAATAACCAGGTTTGTGTTCTTTCACCCATGGTGATAGAACGCTGCAGGGCCGGACTGGGATAATAATTCTGGGAATCTAACAGCAGTCCAGGCCATTCCCCACACATTCACAACAGCCCACATATACTGTAATACTTTTTTTTTCTGTTTACTTTGTATGCCAGTGATATACACTCAGTGTCCAGTTTATCAGGTGCACCTGTACAATCTATTGCAGTTGAAAACAGCTCTGCCATAAATTCTACCTTGTCAAAGTTTATAATGTTCAGTTTTTGTTGACATTGATGGAAATGTGAAAATTCAATTCCATTACATGCATTACAATGATTATTGAAGTCACAGTTATGGACGGTGTTGTACTACATAATACTGAGAGATGTTTCACATTTATTTTGTCCAATCTTGTTGTTTTTCTCCATTTCAAGGAAAGTTAACTAGACAGGTAAAGAAATCAATGTGAGTTTGAGTGTGACACAGATGCTTTAAAACAGACATGCACATGATATGGTTTAAAGATGTAACATGGTAACTCTTAAATAATGGTATTTACCAGCTGCGACAGATGACCCAATTTGTCACAGCGATAACGTCCCAACGGGGCAAGATGCAGTCACGAAAATTCACATTTCCAAAAAAAAAGGGGCCGGTTGGAAGATGGGTGTATAAAGGGGGGCAGGTACAATTTAAAATGTATGCAATCTGCAAAGCAATAGAGCAAATGTATTTATCATACCATACAGTGTTATTTCATTACTGCTAATGAGGTGTGGACTTGAACTTGAAAATTGTGCATCATTGACCCACAGAAAAAATAATGACTTGAATTGGTTTGGAATCTCTTGTGTTGTAGTCTCAACATCCGCAAACGGAGACGTCTGGCGACACTGACGCCAACGTTTCAACGCCTGATTGGGTCATGACGTCTCGTTCTCTGAGACTAAGCTACTACCATGGCAACTACCAGCAACGGGCGGAGTATACATACTGCTTCTTGTTTACCCCAGCATGTGCATGACCAGTATACAACAATGTTGAAGAGATATGCGGTTTGGGCGTGTTAGTTTAAACGGTGATTAGTTCTTCTACTGGAGCTAAAAACACTTGTGTGCACGGAGATCGCTTTCGGCTCAAAACTCTGCAAAAAAATACAAAACGTAGCAATGTAAATGTAGCCTCAGTATGTGGTAATACATTTGAATATTAGAATGTTGAGGTGGATGAATTGGGGTGCCTGTACAAATTAACTTAACAGTATCTCCCACAGAGGACACCCCGACAGCTCTGAAGCTCCGCAGCAATCCTCCGATCAAAGCTCTGCAGACCTTTGGATCATACAGATCAGGCTGACAACATAGCGTCATGCTAATTCTCTCTCGATTTTCATCTTTCTTTTTTTCTCAACTGTGGTCAGGCTTCCTGGGGGTGGGGGGCTATACTTCAGTTCAAATGAAGGTCAGCCATCTGGCTGATAGGCCGAAGAAGTTCCAGCTCTTCAGATGTCTACAGTATGTTACATATTTAACTTTGTTTTTACAGCATCCCACTGAAATGCATACATACATACTGCATACAAACATACTGTATGTAAGTACTGTTGATTTCTGTCAGTTCAGTGGTGGAATAGTCTGAAACTGTAAGTGTATTTACTTTAGGTATTGTACTTTAGTACAAATGTCAGGTACTTTTACTTTTCACAAGTATTACGCCCCACTTACTGTATACATCACCACAATTCAGAGAGATATATTTTTCTTTTTACTCTACTGCATGCATTTGACAGTTACAGTCACTTACTTTACAAAGTAAGATTTTACATAACAACAACATGATACGCTTGTTAACACTCATATTGGCCATTTTTCTGCATTTAGTATTTCTACTTTTGGTAGATAAAGTACACATGTGTTGTCAGACTTAACTTAGTGTCTCAGAAGACACGAGTGACATAAATTTGTCTTTTAAAGGGGCAGGCTCAAATGACATAAAATACATACTGTATAACATAAAAGATACATATAGAAAACAGTGTAAAAACATTTTAAACTTTTGAAAACATTTTATTAAACATTTTAACATTATAAACATTTTAAATTTAGGGGTTTTACTTGTAATGGAGTATTCAAACGTGTGCTTTGCTAATATAGTATTCCTTTAATTAAGGAAAAAAACAACCTTAAACTGAGAATTCTTTCACAGCCTCTTGATTAGTGCACCTTCACATTCTGCCCTTCAGAATGCAATATAATTAAGTAATGACTGTAATGACTTTTTGTCAGAGGTACACATGGTTTACAGCAGAAAATGCAAAGTAATGGTTACATCTCTGCAGTGTTGTACTTCTTCTTTCTAGGTGTGTCTGAGTTTAAAGCTCCATTGTGTAATTCTTTTAAATTTATTTAAATTTAAATTCTTTTATATCAATTTTAATTTTTTATTTATTTATATGCAGAGATACAGAGCAGAGAAACACAAACTGAACAAGAACAAAAAACCTTACCCTGCCCCACCCTCTGCGGTCTCGAGGAAAATAAAACAAATAAACAGTAATCACACCTTGCCTAGTCACTCTCCTCTAGTTCTTGTGGCGCTGAGGTCATTAGGTCTGATATTTGTGCTGCTGCGCTTTTCCATAGGTTAATATTTGATGATTTGGCTTTGTTAATCCTTGCTGTAGAGAACTCAAGCATAATTATGTCTATAAAATACGCCAACCACTGTTTTATACAACGCGAGTGTATAAAACTTTATTTTCTTTATTCCAGAACTCATGCACCTGTTCACACTTGCAGACCATATGCAGAAAAGTTCCAGTTTGTTCAGGTTGACAGAACGTGCAATAGGGAGTTGAAATGACTTTAGAGACGTATCTCTTTTGGGGAGTCCAATATGTCCCATGTCATATGTTGAAGTGGATATACTGGTGGTTTGGGTTCTTGGAACAGTGGAAAATGTCCAAAACTGTCTCCCAATTAATTATGTTCCCCTCAGGGCTCAGCTCTCGCTCCCATTTCTTTACTATTTGGAGTTCTCCTATGGATACTTGCTTCAGTTTAGCATAAATGGACACTAATCCTCTCACAGGAAAATCAACAAACCATTTAATGACTGGGTACGCCTCAAGACTGTTTCCCCATGGCACTCCATAACATTTTAGGGCTGATCTTAAGCGAAGATAAAGGTAGAAAGATGTCCTGGGGACCTCAAAACTAACTCTCAGGTCTTCAAAACTCAACATACCTTTCTCATTGAATAGCTGGTCTAAGGTATAAATACCTCTGTTGCTCCACTGCTTACAAGCAAAGGGTTTGTTTTGTTTGTTTGTTTATTTAGGATCCTCATTAGCTCCTGCATTGCAGGTGCTATTCTTCCTGAGGTCTTTACAACTCACTTGAAAATGTGGCAATGCAATAATAAATACACATAACATCATAAACAATAAAAAATAAAATCGTAAGACAAAAACTAAACATACATTATCATTTCATGACACAACTCATGGAAAAAAACAAAATACACACATAAGACAAGGACAGACACATAGACAGGTCCACCAGTGCAGTCATAGGGCATTCCTTACTTTTAGGTTGAACACATTTTTAAGACATATCCATATACAGTGTCCCTTTAAAGTTTGGCTCCAAAACTTACATACATCGTCCTCAAGTCAAACCTGGTACAGAAGCCCAGATACTGCTAGTCCACAGCCGCTGGGTCTGAGGTGCAAAACGGGTTTGAGGTGCCTTTAACATGTAGCTTGTGTTGTGTCTCTTCAAGCTCCCGAAGCCGCTGGATCGTGAAGGTGCCGCAATCCGGTTGCGGTTGCATCAGATCACGTACCGTTATTTCCTGCATCTCAGGCTCTGCCCCGATGTGTTGTGGCGAGGCATTCATTTCCGTTAGCACTCTCTTCACTGCGTTGTAGATCACTGATTCAAGCACACTTCGTTGCTTTTCCAAGACCTGATATATAAAGTCCTCCATGTTCGAGACTGCGCTAGCATCAGTTGCTGCGTTAGCCACCGCTCTGCTAGCCGCCGCCATGTTAGCAAATTTCTCTGTCCGAGTAGACAGTTTAGACGACAACGAGACCTGCTTTTCCACGCCTGCAGGCGTTTCACTGAGTCATTGCGATAACAGAAAATATTTGGTGTTGAAGAAAAAGGAAAAGACCTGGTTTTTCAATGAAATGCGGAGGTGGGTAGGGAGCTCTAGCTTTCTGCGTCCATTGCGGTTACTGGTCACGTGACCTTGTCCATTGTGTAATTCTTTGAGTTGATTCTTAGCAAAAACCCTTTGTTCTCTCACAAATATGTGCTCATTCATGTGTAATTACTTCCACCAACTAATCAAATATTCTCTTAAGCGTAGAATCTGCCATTCAGAATCATTCAGAATACATACGAGCGAGTCGCTCAACTGATTTCCGCCATGTTGCGCCTCCATCTTTAAAATACATTACCCAAAGAGGGACATACCTCCGCCTTTCGCCCTTGTACACTCAGTGGCACGGTGACAAATGCCAGGGAGGGAGGGGGAGAAGATTACTCACGACTGCCGGAAGATTTGAAAGCCTGTTGAAGATGGAGGATCACGCCTATTCTCTAGGACATGTAACAGAGTCGCCAAGGAAGTTAAAAAGATAATTAAAACGCGACGACCAATATTGTAGTGGTTTTTCCAAGATGGAAAGAGCTCATAAGGAGCAAGGATTTTAAAAAGGGACGCTGAAGTTGCCTGCTTTCTTCTCAAAAGGTAATTCTGCCTATTTGTGTAAATTTGAAGTTTTATAGTTGCTACTTGCTTGGCTAACTATAGCATGGAAGTGCATAACGCTAGAATGACGTCTAGGATATTTTTCCTTGCGTCAATGATGAAAAAGGATTGTCTACATTGTAACATAAACATAATCATATGTGTCGTGATTTCCCTGGCAGACAACTTACGTCATGTGCAGTTGTAACACAGACTAGCTACAGCTAGAACAGCTGCGTGTAAACGATGGGAGATACTAAGAGCTAATTTCTGTTTCAATGACATTGTTCATACTGCTCAGAGAAATATATTAAAAACACAAACCTCCATTGCTTCTCTCCTACGCTGTAAACATTGCCTTACACAATTAATCTTGTACAATATACAGAATAACAAGAGTACTGATACTTTACTAACATTAGCTTGCATATGTTTGGGAACCTGATAGCTGAAATGGTACCAAAATAACATAAAACTATTATTACACTGGGAGGAACACTCACGGATGAAGTCGTACTTCTTGGAATAATATGGCCACCGTAGGAGTTAAAACACGCTCGGAATGGGAGGGGCTAGAAAGTAACATTCAGTTGGTTGTCATATACAATTTCACCGCTAGATGGGAGAAATTCTTACACAATGTAGCTTTAATTAAATAATCAAATATATTAGCAAAGGCACTTAAAACGCAATGTGTTTGAAAAACCATATTACTTTATCTACATTGCTCTTAATTGGGGCATCAACTAAACTGAGTGTGTAATATTAATGACATAGATCTGAAACAGCAGTTCAATGAAACAGCTTCAGTATAGCCTCTCTCCAACAGGCGTGTTCAGAACATTCACAAAGGATGATGGGAGAACACGAAACCATCTGGGCTCTGATACAGTCCCCTTTGAAATCTTTCCAGCTGCCTTGTTGTGCCGATGGCCATCAGACGGGGTGCAACAAAGGCCTTGCTTCTGTCCTTCCTAGCTGGAAATGGCACCTGCTGTTTCTCATTTCAGATGTCATTCACTTGCTAGATTGAGTAGCAAAACCACCCCATTACTTTAGCTCATTTTGGGAATGACTTGAGAGTTTGACCCCAAGTTACTTGAGTTATGCTCTGATTGTTTGTCCCTCCTGTTCGACTGAAAGAAAAGTTTGTCGTTATTGTAAACCCTTAGAAAGTGCTGCAGCTGTAAAATGCCAAATGTCTTCTCCCAACATTTTAGGATTCACAATTCCTCAACTGCCCAACAATAAAAGTGTTGCACAAGCTAACAATGGCCATAAAAGGCAAACTGTAAATGAGTCATCAAGTAAGATTAAAAAAGTGAAAGGGGCGGCAAACTGAATACATCCTGTGGTTAATCACATCAAGTCCACAGAGTGGCTTCGTTAAGTGTGTTTAAGTCATCATATAAACAACATAATGGTATAATTACACATCCGGCTTATTACCTTGAAAACTAATCAACAGGCTGCATGTTCTGCCATCCATGATGGGAAAGAGATTCTCCAATTTGTATGTGGAAATTGTAATTTAAACAAACAGTGATTGACCAAAGACACTCTGCCCTTCAGATGTGTTTGGCATATAAAGTTACTTCCAGTGATATCTTCCACTGGGAAACCCAGCACAGTGTATGTAAACCAAGCACAGTGTAAACGCGGCTGGGCTAAGACTGGGCTTCATCGTATGTCTGCCTCCACAGCTAACCAGTAGGTAGACTACCCTGGGTAAACTGGACAATATAGTAGGCCTACTGTAAGTCTGTGAATTAGACTTAAACAATAGCATTTTTTGGCAAAATTAAAAGCAGGATCGGCCATTCCCCCACACTAAAACTTTTCACCGTAAATTTACAGTAATATACTGGCAATATACTTCACCAGTAAACTACTGTTTATTTACAGTAAAAAAAACTGTTTTTAAATATTAAGGTATTTTACTGTAAATAGACAGTTTCTTACTGTATTATTTGAATTTACAGTAATATACTGGCTGCAGTATACAGTATCTTTATTTTCCCAAGATGCATTGGTATTAACAGTAAACACCTGTGATCTGTAACATTCGCAGATAGTGCTGTATTATTTTTTTCTCCCAGAATGCATTGCTATTTACAGTATGATCCTGTATAACATTGAAACAGTGAGATACTGTTAGATTTTAGATGTAAATTTACATCAAAGATCAGTATTTTTCTCTTTCTCCACCCCTGGCTTCTTGTTGTCTTGTCTTGTCTTAATTGGAAATAAATGCTTAATTCGTAAAAAGGCCTTACTTAGAATATCCAAACGGAAAGTGCTGTTTACATGCCCTGTATCACAGGCGCACAGGAACCTATTTTTGACCATTTTGCTGAATAACAAAATAATGCATGTCTGATGATTTCTCCCCCGAGGAAATGTTTTGGATTTTGACAGCTAAATATGTAATTTTAGTGCAGTGTATGGTCCTGTGCAGCCACAAATTCCACTGTTCCACAATTATGCGTAAGGACTTGCCACTCGCCAGCTCCAGTACAGTCCTCGCGACTTTCTGTTCTTTTCCTACATTTTCAGATATCATTGCTGATATGGGTTTTTGGTCGAGAGATGCCAGCATTCTCACCGACTCCAGGTGCAGGTCAGAGCAATCATGTTGGGAAAATTTGCTTGTAGCTTTGGGCCAGTTCGTGAACCCTCCACTGGTAAAACAGCTCTTTCCCTCGTCATGACATTAGCTTTGCAGCACACAAGCACAGCACATAGTCAGAAACATAATGTAGCCATTGCCACTTTGAGTACCAGCCTGGCTGAAAAGACCTTTGAAAAGTTTCTGTCCTGAACCTCCTTCCAGGATAACTGAAGTTGCTTGGCTGACAGGGCTTTCCGAATCCTTCTGTAAAGTTAACGTTAGATGCTATGATGGTGGTGCTAACGTTAGCCGAGTTGCTTGCTAATTTTATTTCAGACTCAGGCTCTTCAGCTGTCCCAACAGAGTTTGCCTCGGCAGTGCACGAGGAAACATCAACTGTAACATCTACAGATGAAATATTGTTAATTTTAGCCGCATTACTATGCCGGAAGAAAAAATCTTGTATCCTTTTCTGCAACATATAGTTTTCTACAACTAAAGTTCCAGTCAACTAGCCTCAGCCTGCTTGCTTCTCAGCGAGTCACGTCACTTGACTCACTTTCACTTTAACCTCTATAGCAGCTATAACAGTTAATTTTTAGTAGGCTATATTCGAACTTATCCATAACCATTTTTTGCTATTTGCCTCATTATTTGATATTCAAAAATATAAATAATGTCAGACAGCGAATTAGTAATTATTACAAAAATAATAATAATAATAATAATAACAAAACAAAAAATCCAGCTCCTGCCAGCAGGGGGTGCTGCAGCACCCTCAGCACCCCCCTTCCCGCGCCCTTGCTGTATCAAATTCTGAATATTGTCATATTCGGAATAATAGTGGAATAATAGTTTGCATGTAAACATAGTCATTGTCATTCCTAGAGCTACTGCGCTTAGTGTGGCAAAACAATACACATATTGCCTAAAAATCCATGATTTTTTTCTTTCTCTTAACTGTTGGAAATCTGTATTCTTGCTAAAGTGAAAAAGTTGTAGCTCAACTCCAAATTTCCACAGTGAGATTACCAAGACTCCACAGCAATCCCATTTCACTCCTGTCCTGGCTTCACTGCTCTGGCCTCCAATCAATTTCAGCAGTGAACTTAGAATCCTTCTCATTACCTAACAGGCTTTACACAACTTGGCACCACCTTATATCAGTGAATTGTTGATCCTTTGTAATTTCATTAGGCCCCCGAGGTCCTCGGAGCAAGGTCTCTTTGTTGCACAGCCCTCAAAGATTTGAAATCCAACTGACCGGGTTTTTAATGTGGGTCAGGACATGCTGATATTTTCTGTGATGGTGTATTGATTCACTTTTTTCATTTACTTTCAATTTCATACATTTTTTCCCTTTTGGATGATTACATCCACCTTTTATATTCTTCTCAGTTTATAGGGCAAAATAAAAACAAATTAAAATAAAATGACATTGTGGTTTATTTACGCTCCTTGTGTGTATGAGATGAGATGTGGCTCAAATGATGTGGTCTATGACTTGTGACACCTTCAAATAAACTATAAAAAAAAACAATTTCCTTGCTAATTGTCAAGTGGACACAAGTTACATGTTCAGAGCGTACATATGTGCAACAGATCTTCTCTTGCCCTGTTAGGCAGGAAGCTGCAGGAACGTTGATGAGCGGAGACGAGGGAGCTGCTTACATCACTAGGAAACGAGCGGTGTGAGCGGCTGTTTAACAATTTCATAATTTCATAAACAGACAAAATAATCTTTTACAGCACGAGGCAATCAGTCACAAAGCAACCGCACAGTGCATCGTTGAGCAAAAGGAATGTCAGACAAACACAGGTGGTTTCCATTCCAACTTTCCTTCCAACAGCTGAGCAGAGAAACAGAATTAGGCACTTGAACTGGAAGTTGTTCTGTTCCTTCTTCACGAAGGCCGTCTCAAAGCTTTTATTCCTGCCCCGAGGAGCGAGGAGCGAGGATCTAGGAGCGAGGACCGAGGAGGGATCTCTGAGGAGCTATGAGCGAGGATACACGAGAGCAGTGTTCCCAGAAGGCACAAAAGTATCTGAGATCACGACGTATGATTCAATTAAGGAAGGGGAATGGTTCAATGTATAGTAATTGAATATGCACATGCATGATGGTATTTGAAGTCCACTATTGGAGTTTGCAGTTTAACTTTAGCAATGCAGACGGGGAAGACAAAATACTGCTTCATAATTCGCCTGGCATTGAAAGTGTTATTTTAAAACATGTTGAGCAGGGCACACAAGGTCTCTTGATTAAAAGGGGAAAGAAAACAATGGAGCTCTGAAACGAGAGATAGCTTTGCTTACTGGTTGCTATAGAAGCAGAGGAAGCAGCCTCCGCTAAGCTGGAGGCCACGGTGGCACCAACTCCCATTCGCTGGATCGCTGGCTGTTTGTGTTGATAAATGACTAGCTAATCATAACAAGCTATTAATCTGGCATTACAATATGTATTTCCTTTTCCACTATGTATTTTGTCAAGGGTTGCTGGGGAATATCTGGGGATATCTACCCTGTGTTTGAATTACTTTTGCAGAAGCTGAAATGTCTTGACAACAACCTGGTTCCTTTCCGTCGAAACATAAAATGAACAAGTCTCCGAAGAGTCATATAGCAATTGGTTTGAGATTTCTCTGGCAGATGAACGTATCGGAATGAGGAGTGGAACATTGGTTGATTAAAGCCTCATCCAGGGCTGTTGTAGTGATGAAACGAGCAGCTGGGTGATAATACCGTGGAAACAAATCCCTGTGATGGACGGAACTTCACGCTAGATATCAAAAGTATTCCCTTAAATGTGCATCTGTTGAGAATTTCAGTGACGCTAGACTTATGTGCATGGATATCATTTAATTGTCCCCAGTGAACTGTTTAGTAGAGCACTGACATGATATTTTTGTTGCACTTTATATACTTTTTGCACTTTGCTGAAACTTTATTTTGACTCCTGCACTATAAAGTTATTACGTTTTTCTGACTATTATAACATTATGACTTACAGAAATACAAGGAATACAAGGATAAATAATGCATACTGTAGCTGTGTAGCATCTACTGAAAGTTTGACTTTTTTTATATCACAAAGACAGAATTATCTTAGCAGGATATTGGGCTCAGTTTATAGACACTTCCCTAAATGTTGTCATTCCCATATTTTACTTAAAGTGCTCATATTATGCTCATTTTCAGGTTCATAATTGTATTTAGAGGTTGTACCAGAATAGGTTTACATGGTTTAACTTTCAAAAAACACCATATTTTGTACTGCAGCTCCTCTTTTCACCCTGTGTGTTGAGCTCTCTGTTTTAGCTACAGAGTGAGACATCTCACTTCTGTTCTATCTTTGTTGGGAGTCGCACATGCTCAGTAGCTAGGTAAGGACTACTAGCCAGTCAGAAGCAGAGTATGAGGGTGTGCCATGCTAGCAGCTAGGCGAGCATTATAACGTGTGTTACAAAGTGACGTGTGTTTGTCTCTGAAGTAAAGGCTGGACTACAATAGAGATGTTTGGAGCAGTTTGTGAACAGTGTTTTCTGTTGGAGATGGTAAGTCCCTTTGGGGGGGACTTTGGGCTTTTTCACTTTGTAAACCTATAACGTGCACAAAAAAGATATATAACACAATAAAGGAAAGGGAAAAAGCCAAAAAGCATAATATGAGCACATTAAACCAACTTTGTAGACAGAAGCTCTAATGGCAGATTAGCGTACTCAGGAGGAATTTAAAGGGGAACACCATCTAAATTAAAAATTTGAATGTGTTGTTCTATGGTTTAGGAAAGGTCAATCAATATTTGGGGACATGAGCTACTCGCTCTCTCAAAGCCAGAAAACAGAGAAGTAAGTCTCAAACTTGTGATGTCATCAAGTATAAAATCTGGAGCTGTTCCATAAACAATAAATGGACGACTAGTTTTTGTTTTCTTTTTTTATACCTGGATGAGCTCTATTCTGTTGTAGTGTTCTCAGTTCTAAAACAGAACATGTTCCCATATACTAAGAACATTCCCCTGGGTGCTCTCACTGTCATCTATAACATATTTACCAATTCATTGTCTATGGAGCAGTTGCAGACTTTATACCTGATGACTTGTGTCACCTGCGACTCAGCCTCTCAAGTCGCCACTGGCTGCCTTTAGAACGTAAGGCACGTCACCTGTTTTAAGAGCCAATCAGCTCATAGCGAAACAAAGTCAGCTGGTCTGGTCCGTTATAAACTGTCAGCTGGTTGAAATGGTTTTGGACTGAGGCTCAACGAGCATGCGCGTGTGTGAGGAAAAGACAGATGGAGAGAGAGCAGCGGTGGTCAAGCGAGCTAGAGAGTGAATCAAGAGAGGGAGCAGCGTTAGTGAGAACAGAGCAGTCAATAAGAGATAAAAAGCTTTAGTTTCATCACTACTAGAAATGCCTTATATTACTAATTCACTTTTTAAGACCCTACAAATGATATCCAGTTTTAAAAAAGCCTGAAAAACCGGAAGTTAAAATGGAAGTAAAGATAGTCATTGCTATGGATACGATACACCGTCTTGAAACGTGAATGGTGTAGCCAGGGTGTGATTTGCCGAGGGGGATGCGTGGGATTTCCCCCTTTCTGGTCTAGATACCTCTGCTAAATTATTTTTATCCCCGGTGGGGACAAAATGTATCTCCCCCCCCCCAAAGTGATCAATGCTACTTCACCAATAGATCATTATATACCTAAAATAGAAGAATGTTCTACACAGTAAAGCGCTGTGTGAGCAGTTTATAGTGCGATAGAACGACAAAATCCGAGCGGCAGTTGGTAGTTGTGTTTAGCCGAGAAAAAGCGAGTGTCTTGAAGTGATGACAGCTAAGGGCCCTGACACACCAGGCCATGCAGTTTCTGAATCTGTCTTCATTTCAGATCAACAAAGGTCAGTTTAAAAGATTTTCGTCAGATTTTGAGAGGCTCATCCACTCCCCATTTCCGGGGGAGTCCCGACTGCCCTCTCTCCGACTGAACATGTTGGGTCGGCCCAAATGAAGTCCGACGGAACTGGACACACCGGACAGACTCGAGTCACCGACCTCGCCAACCGGTCCGACCGCCGATTATCGGGCTGATGTGTCTCCTCTCTAAGTCTAGGCACCAAAATACCTAGTTTTGGATTAAAACACTCCAGAGAAACAAATGAGCGTTTCCTGGGTACGTTGTGCTATTTCCTTTTGATATTATTTTCCATTGAATATTGAAGTGCATAAAAAAGTGTTTTGGCATGACTGGCCGAGTAATTTAGATTAAGATTTAATTCTTCCATGTTTTGCTTTGTTGTGCATGATCAAAAAACATCCCCCCTCTCTTTTTTTCACAAATCGCACCCTGGGTGTAGCAGTAGAACATCATAACCTGGACCAACTCGTTAGTGAAGTCTTTTTTGAGTGTGTTGGTCCGAGCAGAGAAGCCTGCAGCGTCACGTCTGCACTCTCAACCCGTTCTCACTCCCAATTCGTTAAATAGCGACACCTCGTAAGCAACGCTGTAAGATGACGTAGTATTACGAGCTACAATGGTAGCGAGTAGTATGATAGACCGAAAATCCACGTAATGACGTAGGTTGGGGTGATGGATGAGTCAAACAACACAGGACTGTCACCCAAGAGACCGGAGTTCGTGTCCCATTCTTGTGCCCTGTGTCACTGAAATGTACATTTCGGAACCCCACCCACAATCTTTTCTTAAACCTAACTGTTTTGTGTCTGTTAAATGTACATCCCGACCCAGAGCGTCGAAAAGTGACGCCAAGAGTCCCGACCCAGAGCGTCAAAAATTGACACCAAGAGTCCCGACCAAGCGTATCTAAGGGCATCTAGGGCTGCGTCTGACTGAGACGCTAAAGGAGACTCAGTAACAAACGCCAAAGGCACCTGACCAAGCGTCGCGTTTTAATGCACTGGGAGTGAGAACGTGTTGGCAGTCTAGTACATCACAATAGTAACAGAGGGAGGCACCACCATGTGGCACTACTAAGCATTGTAGTTGTAATTCTGTTTGTTACAGTCTCGTCTTGTGCATCGGTGTAAACTGGCAGGTTTCAGAAAGACCAGTGCATTGCAAGTAGTTTCAAATTTCAATTTGTCTTGTCGCAAATCTTTGGTCTGAACTGGGACACCAAATTTCTCCCCTATTAAGGTGACAAAAATACTGTTTAGTACAGTATAGCAAAGTATAGTATGTTGTTATAAGCTCATAACATTAAGTGCGTTCCCATTCACCTTTCTTATGACCATTGTCAATGTGCTTGTAAAAAAACATGAATGGTCCTAACTTCCTTCCTTCCTTCCTTCTGTGCAAAAATGCATTCAACAGGTCAGCTATAGCTGCTATAAGGCTTTATTGCCGGTCTCATGTCAAAGCCAGTTTCCCCTTTGAATAGTGTTTCCCCATATGTTTCCTATAGCTCTGGGGTTAGGTATTAGGTTCTGTCAAGGTTAGGCATAGCAAAGTTAATTTGTAGGGGTTTGTAAGGTTTTGTCAAGGTAAATCACAATCAATGGGGAAACAGATTTTGACACAACACGGATGTTCTTTTGTTTCTGGCAACAAACCTGCATGTGACTACCAGGAAGTATCACTCAGCCGTGACTCTGCAAGGCTGTCCAGGGAGGGATTTGATTATCCTGCTGAAGCCTTATATTAGCTTCAGTGGAACTGTGGAATACATTTTTAGTAGGCGGAAGATTGTCGATTTCGTTCCCTACTTCTTAAAAGGTCCCATACTATGCTAATTTTCAGGTTCAAATTTTGATTATGGGTTTCTACTATAACATTTGTACGTGCTTTAAAGGGGCTGTACTCGAAATACTGAAGACAGACCGTTCTTCAACTGGTATAATACCAGCGCTTTGTCCCGGCTCTTGGCGTCTGGCACCGACGCACAAAGGCACTCACATGCAAGAACAGAGAAGCTTGGATTGCAATATACACAGAGGGAGTTTGACTTCACTCTCTGCTCAGGATGCAAATACTCCACTTAATCTTTACATTGGACATTTTTTTTAGATTACTGTTCTGAATGTTAAGTACTGTCTTACCGTCTGTCTGAATATACCCGTATTAACCATCTGTCTGAAACACTCTGTTTAGCGTTTAGCATCTGTCTCTTTAAGCACCCCCTCCTGAAAAAGCTCAGTCTGCTCTGATTAGTCAGTGTTTCTGTGTCTTCCGCATCTGCGCTCTCTGAGTCTCTGCACCGTCATTGCAGTCGGGTAATGACTGTAACAGCACTTTAGCTGCACTTTCTACCTATATATAGTAGAGTTGTGACAACCAACAATCACAACTGTGCAGAAGTCCTGACAGCTTGTTTAAAGGCACAGTTTCTGTGCAATTTTCTGTGGATTGAGAGTTTTGATAAATCTTTGACAGTATTTATATAGCATCACAACCTGCTTTATAATTAAAACATTTTCTTTTTACAAACCTTTAATGGACAGAAATAATCCAAAAACAGATGCGGATGCAGTTCTCTTTATACTGCATTGAGTGTCTGCATACGTATTAATGTTTTCAAGAATGTTGTCAGTGCATACAGTCCAAGTACTGTCATTAAAATAGTGTTGTGTAGTGGGTTTAGTTTAGTTTCCTTTTTTATTTTGTGGTTTCTTTTCATGTCTCATATCTTGTTTTACATCCTGCCTTGAGTTTTTGCCTGCCTTTGTGATTGTTTGCCACGCCCTGATGTGCTTCACCTGTTCCTCGTCGGCCCTCTTGTCACCTGTCCCTTGTTACCACCCTTCTTTCCTTGAGTATATTAACCTTTGGGTGGCATAGCACAAAATTCTGAGCCCTGTAGAAAGGCATTCTCTATGGGCCCCCTCGGTATCCACAGCTATTCATTCTAGCATATTTTTGGGCCCTCCTCACATGAGGGCCCTGGGTACTCAGTGCCCCCCCTCGCCAACCCCCACCTAGTCTGACGCCCCTGCTCCTTGCTCCTTGGTTGAACTGGACATTGTTCTGGCCCTCCTTCATGAAGGCCGTCTCAAAGCCTTTATTCCTGCCCCGAGGAGCGAGGATCTAGAAGTGAGGAGGGATCTCTGAGGAGCTATGAGCGAGGATACACGAGAGCAGCCTTCCCAGAAGCCGTGCAGCTGAAAGCCGTCGCTAACTCTGCCCATACAGCTAACGAATTGATGTGACGCTTCAGAGGAAAAGACGTCTCATCCCTTCTAAAAACATTTTCCTCGGTTCCTCTCTCCTCACACGTTTTCCTTGCGTCTTTCCCATGCTTCCTCGGTGGGAGGGCCTAAGACACGAGGAAGGGCAGCAAGTGAAGGAAATGTAAATGCAATTTAACGACGTGGGACGTACCCCTGGTGTTCTCTTGTTTCAGTGTCGTATCTTACTAATGTATCTTCCTTTTGGGTCTTCCTTTTGATATTGAAAACTGTGACAAATAGTGGTGTAAACGGACCCCACCTAACATGTGCAGATGATAAAGTTTCTGTTAATCATGTTAAACAGACCATCGCAGCCACTTGGACACGGAACATAAAAATCTGCTTTTTCAGTGCAGTCACGTTTTACTGAATGGACAGGAGGAACAATCACTTTAACTCTTCCAATCTGCACTGAAAGAGTTATTGGTCTTATTAGAGTATTTTAATAAGACAGAATTTTACAAATTAGAACCAGAGTCCATCCAAGCGGACGAAGATGGATGGATAGAACCAGTCCTTTAAAAACACAGGCCATTGACAGTTGATTAAAATAATAAGTAATTAGTCTTTGTCATAATAGAAACACATAACTCACAATACCAGCAAAGCTGCTTTCAATCATTGAAGAAAAACAAATGTCCCTGTTTGGCCTTATGAGTGAGACAAGCCAACGTCGGGACTTAGGTGCACTTCAATTTGAGTAAGTCTCAAAGTTTCACAAATAGACCTAATTAGGAGCTTCTCTTACTAAAATGATAAGATCTCTTGTAATACTTCCCAGCTACAGTGATTAACTATTAGGATCACAGCGCTGCGACTGGCAGTGTTTCACGGCGGTTTAGTTACACAATCCTCTGTTCCTGCTCCAACATAATTAGACAGAGTCAGAATTTTCTGATTAAAATAAAGCCTTTGCCAGGATTGCCGGTCTTGCATCACGAAAGTATTATGTAGCAGTGAAGTCTTTGGAGGGATTCGGGCGGATTTAAAAGAATTAAATCTAAATTCAGTTTCACATCGTTGGAAAGACATGGATAATTAGTTTGTATTTCTTTATCTTACGTTACCGTCTACAGTGAATGCAGTGATCTGTTCTCATTCCAATCAAGTGGCATCAACAACCACAAGCCAAATAATAAAATGTAGCTTCAACATAGCCACTAATGTGCCACAGCATGTTTGATTAGCAATATTAAATATGCTAAGAAGCTTACATAGTATAGACCTTTTTCACGGCAGACATGTTGACATGTCATAGTAGGAAAAGCACAGGTGTATTCAAAACCATTCATGATGGCTGCATTCCACTTAGCAGAGGTCCTGGTATGGTGCATGCTGACTCACTGAAATAGCTTACTGGGGACACTTGATGGAATTGAGCCATCGTTAAGGTTATCAATTTCAGCTGTGCTTTTCCTTCTATGACAAGTCAAAATGTCTGCTGTGAAAAAGGTCCATTGACCTAAATGATGAGTGAAAAGGGAAACTGCTCCTTCTTTATTAAGCTTCTTGTATATTGTTTTAACCAATTCAAATAAATATCTGCTACTAGTAAAAGACAGAAATAGAACTATGAAATTACTAATTACACAGATTTTTAAGGGATTTCTGTGGAATATGAGCTGTGAACATTTGTCTTAATTTCTCTTATCTCTCACTCTTGTCTCTTAATGACACAGACACACACACACACACACACACACACACACACACACACACACACACACACGTGCAAGTACATTTAATTTGCATATTATATTTGCATACTACAGTTGCATTGCATTAGTTAGTTTCGTACACAGCTAGGAACCACATTAGCATTTCCCATCATGCCACACGCAAGCTTTCATCGACAATGGCAACAAGCAATACCTCAATCTGCGTGCAGCCAAGTGAGACTAATACAGGAACACAATAGCACGTCATCAACAGCAACAACTTTATAAAAGGAAGCGCTGTGATTGGCTGCACTAAATAGTAAACCAAGTCTCCTGTTTTATCATCGGAAATCCCCCGCTGAGCATGACAACATGTTCCACCAAGAGAAACAAAACACAACAAAATAAAAGAACACAAAAAAAAAAACTGTCACAATAACAGTCATTTCTTGGATGTGTTCCCAAAAACTGTTATCAGGCTCCCAGTTTTCACACACTTAAGCCCCAGCCAGCCAGGCCCTGTCACTCGCCATCTTGTCCTGAGTGCTGAGAGGCCCGTGCTTCTGGTTTCCAAAATAAGTCATCAACAGGAGCCTCTCTGTGGGACAGGACAAAGGGAGGCTGATAGGAGCCCAGAGCTCTCGCATTATGGCCCCCAAACAGCTGAAGACAACCGCAACAGGCTGAAGCTCTGCTGGACTATCGCATTTGAATAGGGATATTGGACTCTTAAAGTACTACTAACCATGAAAAAGCCTTTGAATGCTCAGCATCAGGCCAAAACAAGTACAGTACATTTTGTACCCAAAAAAAAATCCAACCAAATTGGTCCTGCTTTTTTGTCCTTTGCCAGTCACATGCCTGAACTTGTTTATGCTGTCGATAGTTTAAAAAAAGTGATCCTTCAAATAGGCCGCTCATTTTACAGGGAATATGAGTAGGCGATTATTACTTTTACAGCAGGGGTTTAAGAACACATTTAATCTGAAATGATTCTTATCATGTTATCATAGTATGGTATCAATATAGATGGAATGGATCAACACTGAAATCAAATGCACCTATTGTATATCAAAGTCCCAGAGATGACTGTAATTCAAGCCACATCGTTACATAATAAAACAATCAAATTTCACACCTTAAGATATCAGATACCACAGCACACATCAAAACACAGCTATAACACCTCCACTATTTGGATGAAATTAGTTAAATTAAAATTAATTTACAGTTATTTGTCATGAGAAGACATAGTTTTAGAGCTCCAGCCCCTCATTGTGTCAATAAGTGTTCACGGAAGCATACCCGGATAGTTTGCCTTAGGACAGCTCATGATTGCTGCTCTTCATCAGAGGTGGGGTGGGCAACCAACCAGCCTTACATTTGCCAAACCAACTTAGCATCCATACATTCTTTTGTCTTGTAAAAACCCAGTAATACTGTTTAAAAACACTTCAGAAAATGAGAAAGGGCTCATTGTTGTTCCTTTTTTATGATTAACATTTTTTTATTTTATTTTTAACACAAAACATACAACTCATGACATGTACACATCACCTCCCCATCTGAACAACCCCCCCCCCCCCCCCCCCCCAGCCTCATGAGACTGTCCCGCTCCAGTTTTCCACTTGCAGATCAGTCTGGCATCTTGAGATAGAGAAAATTTGGAGCCGTTCGCCGACAAATAGAAAGTATTCCTTCATTGAAAGAAGAGCTCAAAACGGCACTGGAGGCTTTTCTCTGAGGAAAAGATGTTTTTGCTCTTCTTCAGAAGTGTACCGTGAAAACTTGGTGGGGATTGTCGTTGATGAGGTTCATGTCACATACAAATGGCAAGTTTAAAAACGTTACCTAACTTAATTGTATGTTAAACGATGGCATTAGAAGAACCGCAAGGTCCTTGAAGCCAAACTAACGCTAGCTATACTAACTTAGCTAGAGTCGTTGATCTGATTGGTTGATTTGGCTCATCGATCACCAACATAGGTGGTGATACACAGATGGTTTATCCAATCAGCTAACCAGTATTTTCGCCCCTTCCCAAAAGTTCTCCAACGGAAATTTCCCAGATGGAATATGCCGAGCAAATGAGAAGCAATCCATCTGGCAGAGTCAGGTTCCCCCCCCCCCCCCCCCCCCCACACACACACACACACTTGACATCACCACCGTCCTATACAAAATATAAGACAAGATCAAATAAAAGCCATACAATTCTATACAATAAAATAACAAAAGCTACAAACTGTAAACCAAATAAACATATTATGTATGTATGATAACACCGTCGTAAGCACATTGCATATGTCTATCCCCAGTAAATGGCATCCTATGAGCCTTCCAAAGAGCTTAGGTGCTTTCCCCAGTTTTTTTCACGTAATCTTGTAAAAAGTTTGTAGCAAACCGTTGAAGCCCATTCTTGGATTGAAGGTACCCTTTGTTTCGCCACACTCTTAGAAGAATCTGTCTGGCTATCATTACACAGCTTTGGCAATTGTTGCCCCTTTTGGTTACTGAGGGAAAAAAACCACCCACTACAACTGCCATTCTTACCCACCTAAGAAGCCTACCATTGGGTGTTTTCTGCCCTCCAGACTCAGGAGGCAGTTACATGAGCCCATTACAGCTAAGCGCACCACGATGTGGCGGAGAAAACGCCACACTAGAAAACTTACTTGGACAAGCGTCACAAAGGTAAGATTTATGCTTTATCCAAAGTGTTTAAAAACAAGAGAAAAGCCTTCAGGAGGAAGCCAGATGCAGCCAGATAGAATGGGAAAAATGGGATGGATGGTGCAGAGTGAAGAAAGAGATGAGGAGGAATGGCAAACGCTGAAGAAGTCTCAGGACGGCTGCTTGGAGAGAAAGAGCAGCTCCTCTCACCAAGCGCCTATTTGCTCTGGTACAAATCACTGCTAGACTCGGCAGGCCCAGAGGGGAAAGCACTTTTCTTCACCTCATCATCAGGCTTTGGAATCCCGTTCCACTTTTCCAGATGGCTTGAGCAGCAACAGACTGAGCTGGTCCTGCTTCCGCTGATCCGCCCAGTTATCCCATCTGTCCAACCCAAGTAACCCAGTCACTACTGGCTGCAACTGTTTGGGACAGGGATCTTAATCTCTTAATCCTAGTCCGTCGCTGGAGACCAATTTGTGAGATGGTTTGATGGAAATCCCTACCCCCATGCCTGGCCCTGGTTCTCCTGTACCCAGCAAATAGCCTAATTGATTGGTGGTTAACCACGGAGGAGGGCTAGAGGGGGAAGGACTGAAATGTCATTTTCTCACTCCTCTGTTGGCCTGCATGTCAATTTAAAGTACATACAATGTAACATAGCCTCTCTCCTGGAGTATAAGTAAACTATTGCATACTCAACAGGATGATGTTTATGTCAAGTGTACCTCTTTCGCATATATTCCTGGCAGACAAGACTCAATTCTGAACATGAAGCAAATTCTCGAGGCAGAACCATTGCATAAAAAAAGTCAACTGAAAGACAAAAGTGGACTCAAAATAGTAAAAAAGTAACTCCAGGGAGCAAAAATTGTGGCAAAGATACATCCACTTAACTGACAGATGTGTGCTTTCTGCCTAGAATGAAAGCTTAACATTTCCACGGACTGTGCTGCACCTACATTGAGTCTGCTAGACGGGCAACGACTGGATTTAAATGTTGATTTTGCCAACCTTTTATCTTTCCCCATAGACAGAAGATACCTGTGAGATCACAAAACACAACTGAAAATACAACCTGTTGCTGAATGACAATTCTTTTTTTTCTTTAAAGGAAAAGAAAAAAGTTTAATTTGATATTATATTGAACTATTTACCTTCGGCAAAGTCAGATGAAGTCAGATGAAATCGCCTCGTCACCATTTAAATATTTTTAAAGCCTATAGACCGATGTAACGGATGACCAAAAAAATGTAAATGAACAAATATGTTAATACAAGGTTTCTGCCCAACAGCGATGATACATTACTGAACACCAAATTTACACAAACATGCACTTTTATGTATTAAGGGGCTAATATTCCAATTACCTTATAAGACCAATGTCTTTTGTTTGTGGTACTAGGTCCTGACGAAAGTAATAGTGTGACTATCTCACACACTACATAAGGCATCTAGTGTGTCACAAATGCTTAATTGAGACATCCCCCACTCTGGACATTTGAGAGCATTGATTGAGGCTTGTGTGGCTCTAGGACCTCTCTCATTTTCCACCAGCTGAAAAGGACTTTCCAGCGAGATAGGAGCAGACTGGAAAGCACAGCCAAGTAAGAGCCAGGTTTTGGACTCCAGGCCAACAATTTCCCCAGCTGTTTCCAACAAGCAATATGCAGACCCAGGTGTTCAGGCAAGATTTGAAACCCAAGCCAAGCAGTTTAACTGTTCCACAACCCCTAATCCCATATCTTTCCTCTTTTTACCCCTCCACAAGGCTCCTTACCTCATATCTTTCTTTCTGGCTGACACACACAAAGTGGTCGTTGAATTGCATATATTTCTTCCATATGTCAACAAAGTGTACAATCTCCTCATGTCTTTCTTTCTTATAATTGTGCCTGTAATGTATTTTATCATGGTTATTTATTTGATAGTGAAGCATTGGCATTTATAGTGTATGTGTCCGTGTGTGTGAGAGGTCAAGTATAGTCTCGATTTGCCAGACCCTCCTCCAAAGCGCCCTGGAGGAGGGTCTGGCTACTCCACATAGCATTCGGATGGGAGGAAAACGTGCTCTGGTTTATTGGCATTTCTTTAAACCAATCACAATCGTCTTGGGTGGTGCTAAGCGCCGGACGGGCCACGGTGCCTTTGCAAAAAAGCCTCGGAAGGAACATGTTTTGGTGGAATATGTGTACGTTTAAAAGTTGTTTTAGTCGTGCAAACGAAAACTCAGATTGGACAGATAGTCTAGCTAGCTGTCTGGATTTACCCTGCAGAGATCTGAGAAAAGGTTAACCATAGCCCTCATAAATCGACCGGAGTTTAAAATGCCAACACAAAGGAAGCCCAAGGCACGGATATCCAGCCTAAATTAGTGAAATCCGGCAGATTTTCCATCGCCAACGGGTCAGTCCCGGAAGTAGAACATCAAGGATATAGACTAGGTCAAGTTCAACCAGTATGATGGTGGCTAATGTTAGGTAATGTTCAGTTGGTCAGTTCACTGACTTTATGAGTCTTTTTTTATTGTGTTAGTGTGACACTACACTTTAGCCCGTCATAGACACGTTATAATGGTCTTATCTTGAAAGTAGAACGAGAAGAAAACAACTCACCAGGATAGAATGTCTGCTCCATTCCATTCACTCTGTCAGGGCACCTTCACAGACACACAACTTATTTTGACATGCCAGAGCAGGTAAAGCACAGGTGTAAATCATCAAATAATAACATTATTCTCATTTCATACTTCTACTAGAACATGTTTAATAAAAAAACCAAAAAAAACATTTCTGTCATACTGTCTGCCTGAATGTACACTGTAAACACAGATTTAGTTGTAATTAAACTTTTTAGTGGTCACTATTATTCTTATTATTCTTTCATGATTTGCTAAAAACCATATTCATTACTAAATCACATTAGTTGTTTGTAATTATAAACTGTAATTATAAAATAATTATAAAGTATGCAGTGCACAGATCATATAAAGCAGAGATAACTAAGGATCTTAAATTTCTGTATGGGAGGGGCGTGGTCATTTGAACTGTTCTGCGCTTAAGCCGTGCAAAGGCTCATGGGAAAAAAACTGTTCTGAATGGTTTCTGTCCTAGTTGAAGTGTGTTTGAATAATGTTCTGTTAATGTTAGGTGTGCATTTATGTTATCTGGGTTTTAGTTTTGTATGGTTGAGTTAGTGTTCATTTTTATCTACATTTATCGTTGCACCATGACCGAGACCCGGGTGGGGACTGATGGGGTCTGGGCAGCGAAAAAGTGTTTTACAACTACTGGAAATCAATAATTCTGTCTACTGAGTGAAGCTTTCCATGCAACATAGTGTGTTGGAAAATGTCAATGTTGATTTCTGATTTCTGCAACAGATTACAGAATGCATTTTCCTAAAAACCATACTGACGAGAAGGGAAATAAACAAAATTTAAATAGGCAAATTATTTCTTTAGTGGTGATGAGCAGCCTACTTATGTGTTATATTTGTGTGTGTATATTATGTTTAACTTTGCATTCTTATTTTAGACAACATGACTGATAAATAATTATGTTTACTAATGATTTTTAGTAATGACTACTAACTTGATTTGTCTACTGCATTAACTTACTGTTCTGTGTTAACACAACTTAACCTGTTCAGTTTCGGTTTAAGGCAACAAATTTTCACGCAAATTTCTAGTAAAGTCAACTGATTCGGGATAACCTGTATTCCCCCTCTGTCTAAAATGCTTTGTTTTCGGCACCTGTCTCTTTAAGCCCCCCTCTAGTCTGCTCTGATTGGTCCTCCGCAGCTTCACATTCGGAGTCTCTGCACATCATTGCAGCCGGGGAATGACTGTAATGGCACTGTAGCAGCACTTTATTGCCTATATATATAGTATAGTTATGACAACCGTACAGAAGTACTGACGGCTCGTTTAAAGGCACAGTTTCTGAACATGGGCTGTGTGCATTTGTCTGTGGATTGAAAGTTTTTAAACTTCCACAGTATTTATATAGAACCTCGACTTGCTTTTTAATAAAAAAAGACATGGAAGTCTCGCTTTTTACAATATGGGACCTTTAAGACAGCCAGAGAGCAGTATGTCAGAGCACCCCAGAGACTCCTAATGCCTAGTTCTCAGGCCTAGATCCACGGGTATGCCACTATACACAGTTTAACCAAGAAGACTTTTACTGTCATAAAATGCATCGAAGGAATGCCAAACATAACAGTGCCAAAACTAAAAGTATATTCACGTATCTCAATCCAACATCTACAGTATATAACAAAACCCAGCTGCACGCCAATATCTAATACTGCACCCCTTCCTGATTAATGCAATGACAAAATAAATGTATTCATTCATGCAGACAAATATAAGTAATTTCAGAGCATGATTTACCAATTCATATATAATACATTCCATTTGGACGTGTTGGCGTCCATGGTTGACGTTATGGATATTGGAGATAGTTAAATGTATGTGTTTGTGTGCATGTGTATTAAGGGGGGAATTAGGCTAATGAGAAAAGTTCACACAAAGTCCAAGCTCCCTGATTCCATCGTCAGCTTGTAACACAAAGGCAGCCAGAGTCCACATGCAGTTGCAGTGAAGAAAGGCGAGGTGACAGGTTCAAAAGTTCAGGCACTGCTTTAGACTCACTTTGCATGCCACTACCATTCGGCACACCCCGATCCTTTGGAAATGTCAGGGGAACCTCATTTACTGTTCTGTATCAAGCTCTGGGTGGCAAGAATCTCCACACGGGAATACCAAAATGGGAATAAGAGGAGGTTTATTTTGCGAAAAAAAGAGAGAGCCCCTGTACCTTCCACGTCCTCCTTGATGAATTTGTAAAACACATCCACAATGTTTTAAAGAAAACAAGTTGTGCCACGGACCCCTTTTCAGATGTGCTAATCTCTGAATGGTTGTTATCATCACATAAGATACCGTGAAATCAATTCCTTTACCTGCAAACTCTAAATGCTTTGGTGTAAGTTAGTGTCACAATAGTTAAATTATCAGAATAGAGCTCAATCCCAAACTTATACTTATACTAAAATAATACATATTTTTATATGTATTATTAACCAATTGTTGATATAAAATCAAAGACCCTTGGTAAAACCAGGCAGTTCATTTATCTTTCTACATGCATATTTTTGAATTTTCAGTTTAGCAAGCAGATCCGCAATTTTGAAAAATCTGTTATGTTCCCATCTATCCAATGGTGCTTTTGCAGACATTGGTTTTATCTAAAGAATACTTCAGAAATGTAGTATGACATTTGTAAATTCAGGGGCTTGTAAAAATAACAGAGTGAAACAAAATAATATTTATTTATATTCAAAATCAATGAAACAGAGACCAGGATATCCTTAATTTTAGTCCCTAGCATGTCAATGCACAGGCTCCTACATTACCCATACTCTTTTGTCTCCCTGACTGATAAACATTTGTAGTCCCGAATCCCAAACTGAGATTACTCGAGTGATGTCCCTTGAGTAATGTTCTAAAATAGAGAAAGGTAAGCTCCTGACAGAGCTACAGAAGACAATATGCTAAACAACTGTTTTCATTGGCTTAGTAGCACTATCTGTGACAAGTAAATTGACTTCAATGTGTTTGTATAATGCAGGGCAACACATGTCAAGAGACCCTTCAAGTCTAACAAAGACATAACTCACACTCAATAGGTTTAAGTATCAAGAACTGAATTGGAACCAGTTCCAGTTTCCGAACAATGAAGGATTTATCCAGAAACATGCTTTCAGATTCCTATGGTTTTGCATGTATCAACACACGTGTAGTGTTTACAATATGGTGTCCATCTCAAGTAAAAGCAAAATGTATACAGTACGTTCCACTTGTCTGCCTGTTGCATCCAAGTGTAAATGTTTCTCCATTTTTACCTTTTTTAATCTACATTTATTCATTTGGCTGACACTTTTATCCAAAGTAAAGTACAACTGAGGTACAATCAAAGCCACAAGTAGATCAAGGAGGAACCTTTGAGAAGGACAACACTCAGTTATCGAAAAGTACCACATTATACCTTTCATTTTTGGCTGTTCTAAATCTGCTGAAAATGGAGTGTATTTCGCTTTCAATTTAATTAAAATGCAAAAAAAAACAGCAAAGCAGGATAAATATGCATTAAAAATGATAAGCAGCATCAGAATCTGAATCAATCAAATGTAAAAGATACTGAATCACACATTTAAGTTTAGCCTTCTAAAATAAGCATTTCAACACATTCTCAGTATTCAGACTGCAAGTCAATACACATGAGGGAAGATGTGTGATTTAATCCAGGTGTGGACGTGTGTGAACATCTACATTTGTCTTCCTGTGACTTTGTGTTGAGTCTATACGTGGGAGAGAATTAGATGGAAAGATAGAGCGAGAAAAGAAAAGGAAGAGACCAGCCTGAGGTTTCCATTACTGCGCACCTCTTAGCATGGAGTGCCTTGCCACGTCACGGAGCTGTTGCCGTGTGGCGCGTCGGGATCCTTGGCTGAGCTCCAGCCTCCTGACAGCCTGTCTCCATGCCTGCAGTGGCTCCCTGCCCACCAGTTCACTTTTAATTATCTCTTAAGTCAAACGCACTCTGAGGAAGTCCAGACGCACAGTATCAAAACCTTCTGCAGGTTTTATCCCTTAACCCTCTTCATTGGTCACCTTGAATGAGTCGCTCAAATCTGTCTTCGTGACATCCTTGTCTGCATCTCATTTTAAAAAGTACAATTCTCCTAAAGATTTCCAAAACAAGACTGTCTCAGCTCCCTGTACTTGGATGGACATCATGTTGCTCTTAAAGAAGAATGTTGGAGTAAAACTTGTTTTACGTTGATTTATGATGTGATATGTAACCTGACATTTTAACCGCAGCGCTACTGTCAGGGCGCCATGGTCATTAGGCAACATATTCAGTTCAGTCAGTCAGGCTTGTGACAAACCTCTATATCTGTCTACTATCAAACTACGTCAAACAGACATCTCCATCTGGTGTGTTTTATGCAACCCAGCGAGTTCCAACTTTGTAGAATCTGAAGTTGATTAAACACATCTTGTATCACGGCAAGCAAGTCTGACTTAGGGAAAAGTTATGCAGATGCAGCTACGTAGGAGTATGTCTCAGTGATCTTTGTGTGTCTATGACTTCAATCTAGGTGAGAGAATACAACTCTTTGGTACAGAAGTAATGCCCTCATGAGAGATGCCTCATGTGCAGTTAGACGTAGGAGGAGAGGAGAGTGTTTTGGCAAATGTGCTAAAATACTGACAGTATGAAAATAAGACAAATTAATGCTAAAGACCTTGCGTTGACTCAGGATTAAGGCCTTATTGCTTACTGAGTCATTGATACTTTGCCGTGCCATTTGACGATATTTCTTTCCACTCACTCTTAGACACAAGCACACACTCTTTATCCCATCTTTAAAATGATAAGACTAGAAGCAAGTCTTAACACGCGACAGCCAAAAACAATTGGAAAAGACAGGAGACAAAAAAGCAAAACCTTAAAAACTCCAGAGCAGAGCGTTCGTTTTTATTGTTAGTGTATGCTATACCAATCGAGAGGAAAACACATTATTAATAACTCCCCATATTGTTTTGTTGACAGCAAAGAGCCCTGAGAAACGAACACTATTTTAAGTGCCTTGGTATGCGGTCGGAAGGCCAATTGGACTGCATGTGTCATATGCTGAAATCAAGCAGCTGCAAAATTACAGTAGCGTGCCCTCACCGCAACTGACTGGAGCTGTGCAATTAATCAGAGGTTAACCCCACAACCCCACAAAACTTGTGCATAATCTCTAATTTGCGTACCTTCTCCCTTTACACACACACACACACACACACACACACACACACACACACACACACACACACACACACACACACACACACACACAGATTG
This sequence comes from Zingel zingel, assembly GCA_023566125.1. Lineage (NCBI taxonomy): Eukaryota > Metazoa > Chordata > Actinopteri > Perciformes > Percidae > Zingel > Zingel zingel. The sequence goes on from CM042327.1 coordinate 28,807,239, forward strand.
AGACTCTGAAGCCTCAAACTGGAAGTACTCCCAAAAAAAATGTGGGTAAACATGTCCTATAAGTAGATGTCCTATGTTCTATAAGTAGACATCAGTACACCAAGGCATCTAATAAAAATGTTTTGGAATATGTCATGCGCAAAATAATAACTCTTAGGAAGGGAGCTGTTGTTTTCATACACAAATATCTCAGATTTATTGATAATGGTTATGTAAGAGCTTCCAGCCCAGCAACAGATTCACAAACACAGTTTTTAGACTTATATAAAGCTCCCTGTTTTCAAACTTGTTGCGTGTGGGTTTGCTCCTCAGGCTCCTCACACACGCATACCACCATTAATAATTCCTAATATTTTTGTTATCTTAGTCTCACCTTCCTATATTCTTAGCCCTCTCACTCCAAGGCAGGAAATGTCTGGACAATACCCCATCTCTGCATACAAATCATCTGAAATGAACATAACGTGCTGTGAGGATGGAGTCTAGCAATTGGATTGTGTTTAGGTCAGGATCAAAAACTGCACTGGATGTTAATGAGATAAGGTGATTTAATCAGAATCAGATTTAGAATCAGAATCAGATGTATTGGCCAAGTATACTTACATACACAAGGAATTTGACTTTGGTAGGTGTTAACTCTCTATGCATTCAACAAAAAGACACGTAGTAGTAACATACTGTACAATAGAGACAACAATATACATATAGGCACATATCAGTGTAATATACAATAATACAAATATACAAATAAGACATAATATCAAGACACATGGAGTGGGATGAAGTGCAAAAAGTAATAGTGAAAAGTAGTGTGCAAGATGCATATTGGAATGATAAGTATGTAATGTGTAGAGGTGAGTGGCCAAAGTGGGGATGACCCCACTCATCAAGTGTTCAGTAGAGTGATGGCAGTGGGAAAGAAGCTGTTCTTATGTCTGGTTGTTTTTGTGCATAGGGATATGTAGTGCCTGCCAGAGGGGAGGAGGTTAAAGAGAGTGTGTGCAGGATGTGTGGGGTCTTTGGTGATGTTCTCTGCCCGCTTCCTGGTCCTACCAGTGTACAAGTCCTGGAGGGATGATCTACATAGGGAAACACATTTTTTCTTTCATTTTATTAAGCAGTTATATTTCACAATACATTACATTTTCACACATTCAGAGCTCTTTTTCATAGCCTTTACAATTGTGCCTGCAGCGTCGGAGTTATTAGACAGACAAAAAGTTGGCAAACATTTTTTAATCACTCATATTAGAATTCAGATGTGTCAGTCATGTGTCATGTGTGTAAAGTTGTAATATCTAACTTTACATATGCAGTTGCTTTCATACTACAGCAAAGATGACAGAACCTCTTATGCTGCGATAATTACATTGTCTCAGGTAACCTAAACTCAAACAGTGTATTCACTGTACTGACATTTTAAAGGTCTTTTTTTGTTAATAAAGTAGGTCGAGGTGCTATATAAATTATTTAGACCTTAAAAACTAAAATAAGACAGCTATTAGGTATTCCTGGGAATTACATCCATATTGAACGATTCCACACCTCACGATTTACTTTAGTTTTCAATGCAATGCAGGAAGGTGTGTGTCCTATGTGTAACAAGCCAGAAAGTAAGAGTGTGGAGGTTGGAGGGGTGGTGCATGCGTACATAAACCCGTGACAGACATATTAAAATTCTCCTTTATCTTAACCGTAACTACATACTGTAGAAAGGCTGTGTTCCAGTGCTGGAATTTTAGTTATTAGCGCTGTTACAGTGGGATTCTGAAATAGGTTTTCTTATTCCTGGAACAGAACCCGGAAGTTCCAGTTTCAATTTGGCTCTATAAATGTCCGTGAATGTGCAAAATTTTATTGTAATCCATCCAACAGTTGTTGAGATATTTCAGTCTTCACAAAGGTGGTGGACTGACTGATCAACTGATATTGCCATCCTTAGAGCCAGGCCGCTAGTGTACTGTACATACTCAATACATTCAAGGTTCAAGGTATCTTTATAATCCCAGAAGGCAATTTGGTTTACAGCCAGCAGTAACACATAAACAACAAACACAACCAGTAAATAAAAAGCACAACAAAATTATGAAAATTTTAAAAATCAGTCTTTTGTACAATCAGAAACAGACTTGCGCCAATAAGAGGAAAGCTGATTGGCTGCAATTGAGTTGCATGTTGATCTCATTTGTAGTTGAAATACAGCGAAATTATATTTGGACTAGTGAAAGAAAGAACTGCAACACCACAGAGTCAAAGAAAAAACTAAAAATGAAGACCTGTTTAAAACTATTTAAGACCTAGAACACAATACTCCAGCGAATTGACTTTTTAGACTTTCTAAGACCCCTTGAAAACCCTGACTAGGAATGAATGACATCTTGAACCTATTAGTTCTGCAATGCGACAAATTGTATCTTCGCCCTGTTGGTAGCAGCATAAATTTGCATCCCAGTGGATGGCATGGATCAGCAAAGATGGATTTAGCTTTCTTTAAAGACCAGTCCTAATACATGTCATGAAGGTTGTTGTTGCTGCACACCTTTACAATGCCTTGCAGGCAAGTTTTCTATTTAAAAAGCTATTATACTAATGTCTATCCCTGGTTATTTGACAATGTTGTATCCTTGAAACGTAAAATTATCTAATGCCACATCAAAATCTTCCATAAAAAGACAGTCTCTTGTGCCAGATTGCATAGATAAATTTCTCGGTAATGCTTAGCTTACATTAGGAACTCACAACATTTTCATCCACAGTACTTGTATTTGTTGACTTTGCCCCTAACACCACTCTGTCATATTGCTGCTGAGCATTACTGATGGCAGTAAAGATGAAGAGTCCGCTTTGTGAGCAATAACCTTGTATTATTTGAATGAACTTTGAGTGAGGTGGCTCGGTGGTATGGCTCTGTTTGTATGCAAAAATGGAATGCAACCCTTACTTGTCCTTGGTAGTCCCCTTGTTTGAGTCAGGGATTCTTAAAGCAGTTAATTTTAGTTCATCCTGTTCAGAAGAAAATCTCTTTTTCTTCAAGTTGGTTTTGGTAATGGCCCTTGTTCGTTTTATTCTATTGCAAAGGAAGGAGGAGGGGAAGACCCTTCAACATCCTGGTCATGGATTAGGTTCTTAGTGGATGACATCATTTTCTGGGACTTTGCCCTGCTATGTAGCATTGTGCAGCCCTTGGATAATGGAGGAGATCTGGCAAGGATGCACAAAGTCCACAAACAATATCAGTCTGGAACAGAGAATGCCACCTCCCACATTTTTCTTTGAGTCTACAACATAGACGGACTGGCAAGCAGGTTGTAACAGCATATTAATTTATTTCCCCCAGATGACTAATGTTCTGAAACCACAGAAGCTTCCTGATGTTTTTCTCTTTTCTATATCGTTATTCATGTCAGTGACACTTTGTTTACCAGAAGATTAGTTCTATTTCGGGAGTTACATTCAAAGACTTTTGAGATGATACTCAAAGCTGACGATGGGGTAAAATATGGTTGTTACGAGACCTGAATAAAACAACCACTTAGGGCATTTTGCTTTGTTCCGAATCAGTTGATGAGTTTGTAAACTTGGAGAGATTTCCCCTTGGTTCGGGTTCCTTTCACACCTGGAAAAATCCAAGCAAACCAAAATGCATCATTACAAACCACTTAAAAGGATAGCTCACCAATTTAGCATTAAGCTTTGTATCAGTAGAAACCTGGTAGTATTTTCGAATGACCGTGCTTCCCTCCCTCATGTCCCTCTGAGACAAGACTTCTCTGTATTGTGTCTGGAAAAAAGCTTCTGATGACGCAAAAATCGTCATTTAGCATCATTGGAAGCATTTTTGCCCGGAGTCTATGGACTACAGCCAGCTAGTTCTGCATGTTTTCAACCCGCCCACAGGGGGTGGGACTGTCCCTGACCGATGCTAACCGAGCCGAGCCGAGGATCAACCATCTTGAAGCATCGCTAAACTTTTACAACAATTATGTGATGTGGAAAGGGACCGTGACAGCGGTATTCAGCAGTGCAAAGCAGCTATGTGGAAAGCTAACACTAGTCGGCCACCTGTGCCATCAATCCTGCTTGCAAGTGTCTGCTCATTAGACAACAAACTGGACTACATCCAACTTCAACAAAACTCCCAACGCGAGTTCAGAGATTGCTGCGTTTTTGTTGTTGTGGAAACATGGCTGAACAACAGTGTACGGGACTAGCAAGCTACCAGGCCGGCTGCTCTGTTGCCGGTTAAGGCTAGTACAGAAATGGGGTGATTTGTATCTAACTAACTGCTGACTGCTGGTGGAGTTTGTGACTGTGAAATGCCGACCATTCTACATTCCACGCAAATTTACGGTGGTGTTTACAGCCCATCAAGAGCTAATGCTAGTAGCTATGTGTTAGCTGAACCTAACTGAGCCTAATGTGTGTGCACTAAATGTAGCCTGTTTCGTATGTCGTTTTTATATAATGTCGTTTTTATATACAGCATCTCACAAAAGTGAATACACCCCTCACATTTTAGTAAATATTTCCTTATATCTTTTAATGGGACAACACTGAAGAAATTACACTTTGCTACAATGTAAAGTATTACGTGTACAGCTTGTATAACAGTGTAAATGTGCTGTCCTTCAAAATAACTCAACACACAGCCATTAATGTTTAAACCGCTGGCAACAAAAGTGAGTAGACCCCTATGTTAAATCCCCATAGAGGCAGGCAGATTTTTATTTTTAAAGGCCAGTTATTTCATGGATTCAGGATACAATGATACTGATAAAGTTCCCTTGGCCTTTGTAATTAAAATAGCCCCACATTATCACATGCCTTTCACCTACCTATACCTAGAGATTGGCATTGCTTTATGTCGGTTAGCCTAATAGCTGGTTTGATTTGCATTGAGAGATGATTTTATGGAAAGTACCCCATGCCAATATCTAGGTATGGTGAAGGGCATGTGATGATGTGGGGCTGTTTTAATTCCAAAGGCCAAGGGAACTTTATCAGGATGCATAGGGAGCCTACATCCTATTTTGTATCTAATTGTTCTCCAACTGTCTTCACCATTCTGATACCAGAACACCGCAAATGTTAAGGAAGACTCATTTCCACCTAAACAGAGGCAACAATTGTCTGATGTTACTATTATTTATTTGCATAACATAGATAGGGTAGGAATATGACGTAAACAGTGTTACTAATCTTGACACCTGTTTTTGTTCTACTATGCTGGAGTAGAGATCACACAATCAATGTTTAGCTGCTATATTTGAATCCATGCAATAATAATCTGGGCTGCTCTAATTGTAATTAAAAAATCCCCAAAAGAACATTTGTTCAATTATATTAGATTTAAATTAGAAGAAATAGCTAGTAGTAGTAATTGTAGCAGCACAGAACAGTTGAAGGTATTTTAAAAACAGCCCGTCCTCACCCAGAAAACGACCATATGGGTCGATTAAACAAGCAGCTCATAGTGTCACCATACATCCTCATTTCAGTAGTTTTACATGAAGCCAATCCCTGATGTTTTACTAACCATGATTTAGATTTTTAAACTAGTTTAGTTTCTCGTTTACGTGTTGTTTAGTAGGAACAGGCACATGATTAAACTGCCACCGTGCGGCAGTAGATAAAAAGGTTGAATGTGTCGTTTTCGGCGTCTTTGGAAATGGACCTATAATGTCATTAAGGTATAAGGGCATGCTGTTTAAAAATCTAAAAGATTCTGGGCTTTTGAGAAAACATTCGGGGCTGTATTACCCCCCCTCCCGCTCCACCCCTGTCAATTAGAGACATGTTCTTTGCTATTATCCATATAATTAAATAGCCTCCTTTACATTCATACCCGTGAGCTGCCCTGTACAAATACATCATTTTACTGTTGGCCACTTAACAGCGAACAGACACAGAGATCTACTGACTTCTGGTTTCCCACTTCAGGGAGTTCATATTACCGGAGGAAGAGCAAAATCTGCCATGGCAGGATTAGTTTTAAACTGTTAGTAAAATCCAATTGTGCAGAGTGTTGTGTGTTTCACTGTTAGTGTAGCAAGAAGTAGCTAATGAGATAACGCTCCCCTGTGAAATGAACTTCCAACCTGCAGATGGTACTGAGTCAAGAGTTTGACTTAAGTTTGAGCTATGGGTGATGACATCATTTCCCAGTTCTATTATTACTTTGTGCTGCTACAAAGCTGTGTGTAGATCCTTAACGTTGCATTGTGACACGTTATAGTGCACCTTAACAAAAACACCCTCCTTAATTTAAACTACTGACTTTCATGCATGACCCCCCAACAATGACCTAAAAACTTTGAGAGATGGCAAATTATTCCCTTTCTGAAGGAATATCAAGGTGTTTCTTGAAATAATTGCTTTAGTCCAGTATGCCGAAGGGAAGGAGCAGTGTTTAACAGGCAATATTTCAGAAGATTGTTATGTGTAACTTACTGTATAGGTTGAAACATCAGCTGAGTTCCTTTGCATATTTTGTCAAAAGTTAAAACCTTTGATATTTGACAGTTTGGAACTTATTGTACTCTTATTGTAATTTATTATGTATACATACACTTTCTTTTTACTGCTCTACTGAAACAAGTACAGTATGCAGTAAAGCCATGGTTTATGGTCATTATTCTGATTTATTTAGATGATTGTTGTTCACCTTTAACATACAATAAAAGTAACCAATGGCTTAAAAATAAAGATGTTTTTTTATAAGCAGCCAGAATCAGAACATCCAGTCCTGCACTTCTCTCTTCAGACATCTGAAAGGTTATACTTCCACAATACGTCAGTGAGGTCATTTTTGAAGTTCCACTGCGTCTAATCAAATCCTTTTGTGAGAGTGAACAGGAACATGCTTGCACTAACTAATGTCATCGTTAACATTGTAACCCTAACGCTCTATTTTTTTTTTGCATGTCTTTAAACCAATCACAATTGTCTTGGACGGCACTTAGCTCCGGACGCAGCGACGGTGGCTCTGCAAAATAGTCTTGGGAAGGAACTTGTTTGGTGGAACATTTGCACCCTGCAAAACAAAACGCCACATACAATATTTAATGAAGTTAACTGTTCACACAATACCATAACAGGAGCTATTTAAATTAGCTGGATACATGGTTAAACCTAATATCCTCATACCAGTGCATTTTGTCCACAGCAATCCTTTCCAATCGGTCCCAAAACGTCCCAGTTAGAGATTAAATGCTGTAAACATAATCTTTACAGTCATTCCCCGAAAGAACCAAGCAGGCCTGCCTTGCTGCACGATCCAAATTATCTTCAAAACTTGCCATACATTAGCTCAAAGTTTGTCGTTGTTTCTCGAAGCCAAAGGAGTTTGAGAACGGCAACGCACAGAGAGCGGAAGGCGATATGAAATTATCCTGGCAATGTAATTCCGTTGATCCAGACTACTCTGGCAGCAACTAGTGTGCCTTCAGGTTTGCATCTGCCTTTGTTTGCAAGTTGCATTGTTGCACTGATCTAATCGGCCTGTATCCTCCACTGTGCCAGGTTCATGGATTAGGCTGAAATGTTTGCTGCAGGCAGCTGTAGCTGCTCTAGTCGTGTTGTGGTTCCTTCAACATCCAAGACTTGACATTTGAACAGCAAGTCATTATTTTGAGTTTATATTTCTTTGCTTACTCTTCATTTTATCGGTTAGATTTTCTTACAGAGCCGGTTGGAAATTAGCTTGAATAATTATATCCAGTATTATGCATTCTTCAAATTAATACAGAATCATTCATGAATAAAATAGTGTTAATTAAAGATCAAGTTGCTGTCAAAAGGGGAAATGGAGGTTTAATGTTGGATATCTTACTGGGTCCTAATTAAAGTGGCGCTTGCATGCCGAGAAGTGCAAAAGTGCAAGATTTAAAGGAGCAAAGTCAAACCGCAATACTTGCGGTGGAAACATCTGCATTTGTTTTCATACGGGTGCTATTTATAACCGTTTATTTGATATGCAACAGTATATTTAAGGATTTATATTCGGTCAATTCTGGATTAATCTCTGTTGTGGAAAACACATTGTGGCTTCGGACCTCATCCAAACAAGGGAGGGGAGTTCTGGAATTGTAATACATGTATGCTGTGCCTGACCCGAACACATAAGAACACACACAAATTCAAAGATTTAAACATGACACATGGCAGATGATGAACTTCACTTCCAAATCTAATTTTATTAACCAATGATCGTCATGTTTAATTTCAGGCAGGAACGGGGCGGCTTAACTCCCAGGCTGTTGCCACTGCATTTGGAAAATGGCTCTCGAGCTGGAACACAGCCCTTAAGACTCATATTAAACAGGTTCAAATTGAAACCACAGAGAGGTAGAGCATGCGGGGAAGGGAAGACCAAGTTTTAAGGTTGAGGAGTGTGTATGTGTGTCTGTGTGTGTGTGAGACGCAGGCTGGGGAAAGCAAACGCAGAAAGAAGTATGTTTGCATGTGTGTGCATGCTTGTGTGTGTGCGTGTGGGTGTGCGTGTGTGTGTGTGTGTGTGTGTGTGTGTGTGTGTGCGTGTGTGTGTGTGTGTGTGTGTGTGCTTAAGATGGAGATAGAGGGAGCAGACAGCATTCACTAAGGCACAAGATGTCAGATGTGAGGGGAGAAAGTGCACATTCAGCTTTTCCCAGGGAGGGGGATGAGTGCTTAAACAGTTAGAGTTAGGAGATGCATGTGGTGCTGCTGAACGTGCTGGTTAGCAGCAAACCTGACAAGTCTAATCAGGTCTTATCTGGCTCTGCTACAATTTCATGGCTGTTTGAACCAAGTGGGCCATGTTCCTCAGATCTTTGGTGGGGGATTTTATCTAGGCATCTTGTAGCTATGTGGAGAAAAAAGGAATCTTTGTGTTGTTTTCTAGTGTGTGCAAGAGATATCATTTTGACAACGATGACTCAAGCCCTTTCAAGCACAGGACAGTATTTTAAATAAAGCCTACACATCAGGGAAAAGGTGATGACCCTGTAACACTGTCTGATAAAATGTGTTTTAAAAACATCACACCAAAGGAATGTGATCTAAGGACCTCATAAGTCACCTTATTCTTAAAAAAAAAAACTATTATAAAAAGTTAATAAAGTGAGGAGACAGCCAGCTAGCGCCTGCCGGGGCCGCTAGCTCGTCGCTCGGACAGTCACGCTCGGAGACCCCCTGTAAGCTGGAGGTCCCTCAGACCTATTTCGCCGTTGATGGATCGTTTGTTTAAATATCACAACACATGTCCATCATAGGATTAACGGAACCTGTGGTTAACTGTCTTTTCGGAGTTAAACTCCACAACCACCTGCGGGCTTGACAGCCTCGCTGGCTGGCCGTCACACACACTCAGCCGCCGGCAGAGGCGGGGGAGAGAGATATACCCGTTTCTCTTCGGGAGACTTGTTTAAATGATGCCATAGGCTATACATTAGATTTAGTATTTAGTCCATATTTTTTTTGTATTTGTTTTCTGATTTATTAGAAGTTGAGGTTCAGTCTGTATGATAAATGAACAGTCGTACATAAAGTGGTAACATGCTATGACATGTTATGTAAAGGGGAGACACCAACCTTTATGATTTTAATTGCTAATTTCCATCTGTTGTCCCTGGGCAAATACAGCGCACTACAATAATATAGAAATGATAATTCCACATAACACTAATAGGGACACCTAGGACACGCCAGTGCATAGGCCTACTTCTTTTTTTAATTTAAACTGACTTAAACTAATACACTAATAATAGTAGGGGAGTTTGAGCTAAAGTATAAACAATAAAATTAAAGCTCAATACGTTTTATTTTTCAATATTATTGCAATAGTTGTAACATTGTGAGGTTTTCTTGTCCAATGAGTTTAAATACAAAGTGGTTATATTGTTATGTTGGAGCCCTGCAGGTAGCCTCTGTGCTGGGAACCTGCAAGAACGCATCTTTTCTGTGCTTGTGAACTTGCGGGTTAATTCTTCCGTGAACAACCAGCAAGAATGTTCTCCCCAAGAACACAAGTCCGTTCTTTGCATTCTTGAGATTGAGAAACGCCAAACGTCTTGTCTTGTCTCAGGTCACTTCACTTCCTGGTCTTTTTTTGCCTTACAGTCATGTGTGATTACTGCCCCTCCCCTAATGTGCTGCACTGTGTCCAGTTGTCTCCCCTGTGTCTGTGTATATATTCCTGCCCCTTTGATACCTGTGAACAAGTCATGCATTTGTGAGCCCATTACTCTTGTGTGAGCTTTCTGGCAGTGCTATAACACTGTAGTGTGAGCATTGATGCTTTATGTGTAATTACTCTGACTGTCTCTGGCACATAATCAGCAGCTCATTTTCATTTTCTCTACATTGTTCTTTCAACGGAACCTTTCCTGGGGACCTTTCTTTTGACTGCAGTAAACCGAAATCAGGCTGACTTTTGGATTTGTGGGTAAAAAACTGTTTAAACAGATCCTAGCTGTGGCTGGAATTTGAGAAATATTATGGAATTCAAGGATACCGACATTTCATTTGGGTTTTTTAACATTTCCAGCCTGTGGTTTAAAGAAAACTTTATTGGCAGGATGTTCATATGTGTCTGTAGCTGCTACCTACCAGGCCACAAGACAATTCTGTCAAAATGATGTATCTGGGTTAATGTTGAACAAGGCCAACCACCTGCATGTTATCTCACCATGTTACATGTTAAACCAGAGAATTCAGAACACCAAAACAGATTAGCAAGGGAAAAATGGACATGTAGTCTACAGTAAAAGAAGAGCCACATTTTTACTTTGTATCAACTCATAGGCCTTGTTCAGACTGCCAGACCAAATCCGTTGTTGACATAGAAAGCCTGAACATCAAAAATCCACATGAAATGCGATTTTTACAAATCAGATCCAAACCACATTTGAAGGTGGTTTGAAATGAGCTACAGAGGATGCAACACATGACATGACAACCTCAAATCCAGAGTGATGGAAGTGCTGCGCAGAATCCATGCTGCTACTAGCAGAGCACTATGGGGGACAAAATGAAGGAGAGCAACAGACTGAGGTGGAGTTCTACACTTCAACTTGACAGCATGATTGGAGGGTAAAATCATGGACCTCCATTCCTCATGCTTCCATGTTAGAAAGCTGCATCATCAACGTAGCTACGTAGCTACGTAGTTACCTATCGTTACCACAGCAACTCATGCAGGTTGGTGACGTCTGTACACACATATCCGATCTGATCACTTGCAAATAATAGTGCTGACAGTCTTAAAGATCTGATTTGAGAAACCAATCGGATTTGCCTGAAGTCTTAGGGTGACCACAGCCATCTAACTCTAACTCTGTAACACCAGTAGAAATCCCCTAAACATGATGAAATAACAATCTGAGCTGTTTCAACTTATTTCTTACCACTGCAAGAAAAAACTGCCCATAACACAATACGTCGTTCTGTTGTATTTGTTTTTCTTTTCAAGCCAATTTGAACCTCCAAATGACAGTCTCTTGGAACAATCATTGTCTGCCTGTCAACATGCAAAGATAGATTCCTGGTATAGTGCAGTGCATGGTTATGGAAAACCAAAGCAACCATCTGCATTGTGTGTTCTACTGAGTACTAAAAAGACGTGAATGATGTGTTTTGCCTGTTTGCTTTTTTTTTAACTTGATTTGACCACTTTGGATTATTGTTGCAGTTTTCCTGGTCATTTTTCAAGCGGGGCATGCGCATAAACAGACCCCAACAACATGAACTAGTTGACTTGTTCAAGGGCCTTTTGTTTTGTCTGACGAACCACATTCATATCTGGAGGTCAGCTTAATAAATATTACACACATTCAGATACTCCCTGAACTTCAACACAGCAGACAGGGAATTAATTGTCTGTTTGTGCAACACCAGCCTGGCAATAAAGTAGTCTGGGTCTCTGATGTGTGCATAAGTGAGTGCATTAGTCCTCTTCTCATGTGTTTGCACTAAAATGTCCTGACCTTGCCTTCCCCGTGCAATCTTCCAACAACCTTCTGACAAAGTTTATGACGAAATGCATGTATGTGAAGGCCTATTTTGTATGAAGGCCCCAAGTGGGACTCATAACCACACCTGAATCTATATTCCTGAAGACCAAGTGGAATATTGTTGCAAGTAACAGGTTAATCTCAAGCACAGCATTGGGCTCATTCTTGGGAAAATATTTGAGCAATCTAGCAATATTTCTTGATATGTCAAATCATGATGTGCATACAATGTAACTAAGAGCTCACAAGAGGACGATAGAAAGGTGCACTGAGTTCTTGGCAAATTTATTATTAAAAGCAAATACCTTTCTCCCTGTGCATATTCAGCCAGAAACAAAAGGTTGACTGGAACATCACAGGACAGGCTGCGAAGAACAACACCCAGAATGTTGGAACTAGCAATCAGAAAGCCCTTGGTCCTGGTTCAATAGTCAGCTAATTCATAGAAAAACATGAATTTTGTTCATGTAAATGAGTTTCCATCACTTTCAATCATAAAAAAATAACCTTTGTTTCTACAGCTTGGAGATTTATTTCCTGTACCTGTAGGAATCTCAACATGGTTACGTTGAGAATGACACAGTTGCAGATACCAATCCCCCAGGGACGGTGCTTGGCTTTTAGTCAATTTTAGAGTAGTGGCCACTGTTGGAATTTGAGGTTACATGATGCACACTGGTAAAAGAGACGTTTTCCCAAACACCATTAAAAAATAAACTAATATGCCAGGCCAAACACATTTTTCGGAGCATCACAAACATTCTAGAATTACTTTTTTTGTTTATGGTGCCATACATGTGCTCAGATTGTAAGGGGGAAGTATGTCAAAGAAAAATTGTAATACTCTATGTAGGTCAAAATATGCAAACATACATGGTGGACACACCTTAGCCATGTTCCACACATCTGAATCCCTGCTCATGTCTTTCAATTCAAACAGCAGATGTTAGTCTAGTCCAATTATCCAGTCCAGCTTGTGCAACACCTTGGTGTCGTCAAAAATAGACCTCTTCCGTATTTTTAGCAGCACGGAGAGCTGCTTCTGGGACGTTTCTGGGATGCACTCATCGTGACTGGTGGAATTACAATTCTTAAGTGGCAGCAATTGCTTCCACAGGAACGCTGTGCCCCCCTGACACCCCTTAACCCTGGCGTGTTTTGTTTTTAACTACAAACTTATTTTATACGATCGCAGCCTGGTGGAAATTAGGGGTAACACAGCTGTGACTACATGTTGTTGTAAGATGACACACTGAAATAACGATTCCAAAATTGTCATATTTATTTCCTCATCATAAAAAGCATTAAACACTTCTAGCAACCGAAAAAGACATTAAGACGACAATATGTAGCTTATCAGCATTTGGTCAGGGAAACAAAACTAAATACTAAAAAGCTGTTATTTACTTTCCAGATTATGAATTGTGAGGTAAAAATATATTTTTAGTGTGTTACTCAGCAGCTAATATAGTCTGAAAAGTCCATTGAGAGAGTCGCCAAGTTGGTAACATTGTGTGTGCATGTGTGTGTGTCAGAGGTCCTGGCTAAGAAACCTTTCACGTATACAGGCAGGCGAAAAACAGTCCGACCAGTCAAACAATGCACAGCGTGCATATATTTTAATTAACAGATATAATTCATGCATTTCCATGTAATTACATTTCACAAACGTAATTCCCATCGACCCATTGGGAAACTACGGATCATGGGAGATTTCAAGTGGCAGTTCAGCTCATGTTGCACGGCGTTGGTCGTTCGACTGGTCATGACTGTTTTCCCAAGATGGCGCCCGCCTGTATACGTGAACGGTACTGTCTTTCTAAACTATCTTTTTAAGAAACTGTCTGTACACTTACAAAGTTCTCAATGCTTCGGTTTACATGCAGGTACCCTCATTATGCTACCGTGGAAGTGTGGTGCTATTTTGAGCCTTGTTAGTGGTATAGAAATAGCGATTTCTTTTTACTTGCCCCGACGACTAGTGTTATAAGGTAATTAGCAGTTTGCGATAAAACTGGTCACATTCGATTTGCATGAAAACAAATCCCAGAGAACAGTCAAACTCGGACACGTGTTATTAACCCCTAGGTTCATTTTTCGCCTTATTTGTCCTTTAAAGCAATAGTTTGGCATTTTGGGAAATGTCCATATTTGCTGTCTCAACAAGGGTTAGATGAGAAGACCGATACTAATTGAACCATAGACAACACTGGCTTAGCTATGTCATCCTCCCCAGTTCCACCCCTTCATCCAACAATCATTACGTCTGGTTTAAAAAAACTAAGATGGCGATGGCCACATTGTTAAACACAAGGCTTCAAATAGGTAGTCCATAAGCCATTGGGTGACGTTCCTTCTTCTATGGTCCAACGCACAAAATGGCTTTCACTTTCCACCTCTGCCAAATCAAACCACTTACTTACTTACTTACAGAAAGGACTTTGCTCTAGAGGATGGATACACGAACCGAGCCCGTCGGGCCGGGCCTGGTTCGGACAGATATTTAGAAATGATGTTCGGGTTTGGGTCGGGCTCGGTCACATCAGCGCGATAAGGCATTAAACATTTTAAATTTAAAACAGCTTATTATGTAGGTGCGCGCCTGTGTTAACGTTGTCCCGTGTGCGCTGATGCGCTCATCTGTTGACATTCCAAATGCCTTCCTACAGTTGCTTAATCAAAGCGGGCTTTCCACACAAACAAACGTACATGTGTCATTAGTATGAGAAAAAAAATGAGATTTTAACTGTGTCGGGCTCGGTTACTGCTCCGCCAGACGTGGGCCGGGCTCGATCAGAAAAATGCGGCCCGATCCGCACTCTACTTTGCTCCTGCCAACCTCAATAGTTAGAGGAAGAGGACCAATTCTTACTTGTGCAACTTTGGCTTTTAGATTAGCCAGTTGTGAGAATTAGAGTCATTCGGACCATGAAAGAATACAAACTGTGGGCAGAAAAGTGCCATATACTTGGCTTGAAGTACACATTATATAATTTGTATCTATTTTGATCTTTGGAGACTAGGCCTTTTGCTGCACTTAAAAAAATGGATGGAATTTAGTCTTAGGAGTTTAAATTTGTACTGTGGCTCCTAACAAACATTCTCTCTCTCTACTCTAGCTTGCAGCTGGTCACAGAGGCGTTGCACTCGTGACACTGCTAAGATGTTTCTGCACCAAAGCTCTGTAGAAACATTGAAAATCTTTCTTTGGTTCAAAATAGATTGAGAAAAGAGATTTACTGTCTCATTTACTTCGATTTACTTTCATTTCTCCCCCACATAGCCTTTACAGACCAAATATCAATTGTTATTATCTGCTGCCCTTTATCTGTCAGTGTCCTTCATGTTCTGTCACATTCAGCAGGCCTTTCTGAAGGATCCGATGATGGATGAGAGCGAACAGCATAAATGGACAAAATGCCTCATGCTGCAGTCATAACCCTGTTTCTAGTAAAGGTTTTATGAGCGTGTCCTCTCCCTCATTGATGTTATGTCAACTGGCTCAACACACAAAAACTAGCAATCAATCATGTGACACCTATAGAAGGAAGTGGGTCTGGACTCTAAAGCTGACATGTTGACACCAATGCAAAAAAATGGGACAAATCAAAGTGGAGATTGATGCTACACAGATGGCATTTTACAAGTGGTCTGGGAAATATCGCTTGAGTTCTTCATTCTTAGAAAGAAGAAGAAGAAAAAAACACAATAAACTGAGCCACATCTGTATTTTTTGTTATGACAGAGTTGTGTTACATGAACATCTGGGGGGGGGGGGGAAGGGAAAACAAAACACAAACACAAGAGATGAAGAAAATCTGTCTTTTCAAAAATAAACATTTCAGTTTGTGAACAAATCTCCTCGGTGTAAATGTGATGACTTGACAATTGGACAAGGGTAAAAAACAAAAATCACATTTTGAATGTTATCTTATTTGAGTGAACCACTCATTTAATAATGGGTTGTTAAATTAAATAAAGCAGAACATTTGATCCAGGTTTAGCTTTTGTTAGTTGGCATTATAAAGTAGTGGTGGTAATGACTGTTTCCTAGTTGCTTTGTGCCAGACAGGGATACCACATTGGAGGAATTCAAGGAACTTCTCTTACTTTTCTTGAGCTGACAATGTTCAAATGCTTCCCATGTGTGTCTAAGTCTTATTTCAAATGAGTGTGAACCTTTATATTAACATGGAAGGGCGGATCAGAAGGCCTACATAGCCATGCCCTCACCACACAGCAATTCAGACTTCAAGTGTAACAACACATCAACTGAAGTCTAATGGGGGAAAATCCTTAAGAGCCTTAAGAGTCCAGTGAGTCTTAACATGGTCCCCAGTTAACAGTGGTCAATGACATGCAGAATATTTGACTTTGTGGCTCCCCTGCTGTCTCTGAGCTTTGTGTCCTCCAACTCCTCCCTCAGTCAGAGCTTGTTAATTCTTGCAGGCTGGTTCCACATTGCCACACCATCAGTCTAACACAAAAACAGTAAGGCATTGTTCAATCTAAGGACATTTTTGGAAGTATGTGTGTGGGCCAGTTATCTAGTTCAGCCTGGCACCCTTTCTTTTAACAACATTTAGAAATTATCAGCAACTTTTTACAACCAGACCTTATTGTGTTCATTAGTCCTTTGTATTGTCGTTTCTAAAGAAAAGCAACGGTATGCCGCTGCCTTAACGGCCAAATTGTAGCCATGACGTTTGCCAGTTGCTTTGTCAGGCTCTGTTGCCACATTGTGGTGAGCATACATGTCAAACAATAGCCTTTTTTGAGTCACATCCCCAGAACTGTAAACCTACGAATCACTGTGGCTTTTCCTTGTCCTTCGAGGCGTTGTTTGGGTACAAGGAATTCAGGCCTTGGCAGCTCTTTTTTGACGCTGACGCTTCAGATTAAGTCTGCATTACCATTTGTGCTCATCACAATGCTGTCCTCCCAATGCACACACAAACCTTCCTCACTCCTTGATAATGCTGATCTTGTACCCACCTGTTTGTCTTTGCTCCATCACTTGATTTACTCTCAGTCTGATATGCACAATGTGTCATGCACAAAGCGAGCCACGCAATCAGGACTCAGGCTCTCTCTAGTGGATGCCAAGTCTAATTCACACTCAAAGATGTCAGCTCTAAATCTTATTTACTGCTTGTTATTCTAATGACCATGCCTTTTGGCTTCTTTTAAAAGACTTACAGTATGTATAAGCAGTCCACTCTGGAATGAAGGAATGAGTTGGTCATGCATACACTTATTAGCATGCAGCCTACATGTAAATGATCCCAACTGATGCTACAGCCATGTCAAATGTTAATGTGTTTCACTAAAGGATCATTTGAAGTTGCATCTTACCAAAAATATACTGACACCATTACAGAGAACTGCACAGAAGCTACCCTTCCGACCGAATGGAATAGTGGTAAACCTAAATGTCTACAAAATCGGCTTGTGACCAGATGTTTGCCGCAGAGAATACCCAGAACCGTGATCAAAGTGAGCTGGAGCGAGACTGCAGTAGGAGACTATGGCAGCGATGTATGCACTTGTGGCCCATGTTGTGGCCTGGAATCACAATAAGCAAAATGTAGGAAGCGTCTTTTATGTGCAACTCCCTTGTTTATGTATTTCTATCGATTCAAGTGAGCACAAATGTTCATATTTATTCTGGACACAGCCTGCTCTGCACAAGTTAAAACACAGACCTTATGTAGACAATATGACTTTTTGAAGTGCCTGCCAGAATTTGAGAACTAATGACTAAAAGGACATGGTATGACAGGTCTTCTCTTCTTTATTGCCAGGATTTATTCATCTTACAGTTATATACCCTTGTTTTTGTTGTTGTGAAAACGTGATTGGTGGATTGACTTGAACACATTTCATAAATTCCAAAGGGGAAACGATGGGCCTTGGGCTGTATATCTTTGAGGCAGTCTCCCCAAGGGAGCAGATGTGTGAATGCCCAACTTGACTTCAAGGAAAGACAACATGGTTTCTCGCCCCGCTTCGGCGGCATGCAGACGCGTGCTCTCCTAAAACAATACTGAGGAGCAGTCAGCTTCATTTACCATGATAAAGAAAAACACAGCCTTTTCTCTTAAGCTCTGGTGGGTGCGTACTCTTAAGAGAATGTTGTAGTACAT
Source organism: Zingel zingel (assembly GCA_023566125.1). Classification (NCBI taxonomy): domain Eukaryota; kingdom Metazoa; phylum Chordata; class Actinopteri; order Perciformes; family Percidae; genus Zingel; species Zingel zingel. Next base: position 28,825,375 of record CM042327.1, read on the forward strand.
ATTTCCACTCAGTGTTTCCATTACAAGTTCTGATGACTAACAGTGGTTCAAGGGTGTCAGTGTTGTCATCTGCTTAGTAGTGACAGACAGAGCCTTACCCCCACGCTACTTTGTCTCTATGTTGTCCAAATATCCATTCCTGTCAGCCTACGTCTTTTTTTTTCACTCTGTCGTGATGTTTTCTTGTCAGCCCCACCTTCCTTATCTCCTATACAGTGTCTGTGCTCGTCATCATACCCACAGGGAGTATCAGGCTTCTAACCTCATTGAGGTGTAACTTTTCCCTGAACCAAGAGGATCCTGCTTCCGTCAGTAGGAAACAAAAGTGTTAGAGTCATAAACAAAAGAGCTGCTAGAAGAACTGGTGTTGAAAATTGAGTAAGCCCTTAGATCACCATAGAATTTGTTGTTTTGTTTGCATTCCTACAACCAAGAGCCTAGGAATTGTAACCATCCTCAGAGTTTTGAACTTTTTTTGATTTAGAAACCACTGGTCTTCCATTTACAAGTTACAGTTTCATCAGTCATGTGTGCCTTGTTATCTAACGGTCTAACCTTATTCCAAAAGCAACCAATGTGAACATAATGCTTTGAAAATTTCAACCAGAAAGTTTTGTTTGCATAACTGCTGTCTTTTTAAAACATAAGTGAGACCTTCAGATAGTAGCACACTTGCAGTACTCAGACAGTGTAAACAAATGTTTCAAACAAATCTACTATCTACAATCCAATGAAAAGTCTAAACCACCAAGAATTGATTCAGGTACTGCCCGCAAAGCCGTATATATATACGTATATACGTATATAACACTTTATAGTGACAAAGTTCTTTGTTTCTGTGAACATGGGTTCATAGAAAGTCTATAATCCTAACACTAGTGCCCCAAATATACTGTATTATATACATATATATATATATATATATATATATATATATATATATATATATATATATATATATATATATATATATATATATATATATATATATTCAGAAGAGATGTATATCATCTAAAAATAGTCCCAGGAAATACACCATTTGTCTAAACATGGTTTTTGTCCATGGGATTTGTTACCAATAACAAAAATCTAGAATAGCGCCAGTCTTATCGTTTAAGGTTAGTGGGGCATCAAGGCTACGGACCATGACGCTGTATTTTCTCTGCTGTATCACTTGTGTGTGGTTTGTCACAGCACAATGTGTCCCCAAACAGTCTGGAGGCAAAGGTTACACAAAAAACTATATTTACGTTACTCAGGATACTTTGTACTTTTAGGTAGCTCATTCTCTCCTTTAATATACATACCTGTAGACTACATTTTGCTGGGGGGCAGGGGCCACCATACACTGTAAATTCCCAATGCAGTTATGTAGATATGGTAGTAGGCTAAATGTGAATGATGACTATTGTATTATATTGTGTTAATCTGAGTCAGATAGAGGCCAAAAGCATAATTTGAGAATTGCTGGTGCCTATCAGCTAAAAGCCCTGCCTTAGTAAACTTTGTACAGAACAAGTTTCGTATTTCATCAATGTGTTACATTTAATGGTAAATCTGAATTTAACTGCATCTCCATCAAAATCAATAAAAAAAAATAATTAGGGACCGGTAGCACACTTGGGTGTCAATGTGGAATGATGTAAAAAGAAATCACCACAACAGGAAAGAGGGTTCAGCTTGAATTCCAGCTGCAGTGCTTTTGGCTTTGCTTCAACAAACACAGATGGCCTTTTATGTGGGTGGGAAGCCAGTAAGGGATCACAATATTGTGACTGCATTAGTGTCTAGTGGGGATAACGTGAACCTCCATTTGCATTATGTGTGTTTCCTGTCCTGATTGTTAAAATGGTATGTCTGGGTCCAGACCTTTGAATCTGCCAACTCATCGAGACGACTGATTCTTCTGGAATCATGACATATACAGAGATTTTCTCGGTTGAAAAACTATTGATCCAAGCGCCGCAGTTTTGTCCCGTCCTCCGCCACACGCCGTATCACACCGAGAGCATCTCAGAAGCGAAGCATCTTGCCTGTCTGACTGTCACTGAAAAGGCTCTCTACAAGTACTTAAAAGAACAATCATGTGTTTAATAGCTAGTGTCTACCTTCCACTCCAAGCACTCCTGCAATTAAACTCCATGCCTTCTCTTTTCTGGCGTTGGATCTGTGGTGTCGTATAACGTTAATATCTTGTGTTTTTTCACCTCCAAGATGAATCTCTCCTCTTCCATGGTATTGTAGAGGAGACATTTATCCGATATTGGGGTCCATCCATCTTCGTCCGCTTATCCGGTATCGGGTCGCGGGGGTAGCAGCTCCAGCAGGGGACCCCAAACTTCCCTTTCCCGAGCTACATTAACCAGCTCTGACTGGGGGATCCCGAGGCGTTCCCAGGCCAGGTTGGAGATATAATCCCTCCACCTAGTCCTGGGTCTTCCCCGAGGCCTCCTCCCAGCTGGACGTGCCTGGAACACCTCCCTAGGACACCTCCCTAGGGAGGCGCCCAGGGGGCATCCTTACCAGATGCCCAAACCACCTCAACTGGCTCCTTTCGATGCGAAGGAGCTGCGGCTCTACTCCGAGCTCCTCACGGATGACTGAGCTTCTCACCCTATCTCTAAGGGTGCGCCAGCCACGCTCCTGGGGAAACCCATTTCGGCCGCTTGTACCCTGGATCTTGTTCTTTCGGTCATGACCCAGCCTTCATGACCATAGGTGAGGGTAGGGACGAAAACTGACCGGTAGATTGAGAGCTTTGCCTTCTGGCTCAGCTCTCTTTTCGTCACAACGGTGCGATAAATTTAATGTAATACCGCACCCGCTGCGCCGATTCTCCAACCAATCTCCCGCTCCATTGGCCCCTCACTCGCGAACAAGACCCCAAGGTACTTGAACTCATTCACTTGGGGTAAGGACTCATTCCCTACCTGGAGAAGGCACTCCATCGGTTTCCTGCTGAGAACCATGGCCTCCGATTTAGAGGTGTTGATCCTCATCCCAGCCGCTTCACTGGGCTGCAAACCAATCCACTGAGTGCTGAAGGTCACAGGCCGATGATGCCATCAGGACCACATCATCTGCAAGAAGCAGCAATGTCTTGCTCTAATCCTAAAACATCCTGCCTGGCATTTGAATGCCTTGCGCCCAGCGTGAAAAATAGATCTGGCTCGTATTTTAAGCGGAGCGGAAAGCTGCTTCTCGCTGCATCATCGCTGGTGGAATAACAAGCATTGTCTTGAATGGCTGTGATTGCTGGCGCCGTTCAAGACAGCCAATCAGAACCACAGGCGAGACTAACGCCGTTGTCAAGTTTTTGTCAAGCTGTCTCAATATCGCCCAGCATCGTAGTTTGTTTTTATCTGTTTTTATATTCTAAAAATCCCAGCAAAACCAGTATGTTGGAATGCTACGCATCAGTTGACTTAAAATGACGTAAGAATCAGGCAGATACGTCGGTCCCTAGTGAGGGCCAGGAAAAATCAAATCCCCCTCCCCCACTGAAATGAGAGTGGAGACAATGTGAGACTGAAGATGGAAATGGAGTGTAACTAGTTGACAATTCTGTCATATATCAGGCAATTAAATGGTGCATACCCATTTTGTTGAGCATTGCTTTGTTAAATAAAAATAAGGAAATGTTTCACCAAACAATTGCTATTTTGACCCTTGATACATATTAAAATGATGAGCAATTTATTTTAACATGTGCCTGTTCTGATAGCATACACAAGTATAAATATTCAACATAGGCTTAGAATACTGAAATATATGCTAGGGTATCCGGCCATACCTTTTAGTAATAAAAATTTGTAATAATTGCCAATAAAGTGCCAACTGTGTAGCAGTGTTCATAAACCTATCAACGTGTCTGACAGTCATTATATCAAAATTGTAATGAGAGAAACAGAAAGAAAAAGAAATCCTTTGTCTTATTTTTTAGTGTTCCCACTATCTGAATTCAATGTGTATCATGTTCTCTCTTTATGAGGCATGATTTTGACATTTTGCACCACACAATGAAATATTGGTTTGCAGAGACACATTTGCCCTCAAACGCAGTAACACAATCCTGGAATGTCTGACGTGGTGAAAGGAACAAGAGACAGAAAATGTCTCAATTCAACTGAAAGTTCTGCAATTTATAAAAAAAAAAGTTTTTCCTTAAACCTGCAGCACTAGACCTGCGTGTGTGTGTACCACCAAATAAAGGAGTCAATAAACATGATTTCCCTTGCTGGGCATGTTCATGTAGAACTATACTGTAGTCTGCATCTTAGTGAAGCATGCAGTGAGAGGGAAGCCAATGAAACCCAGACACGGAAAAGGGAGTGGGGTCTGTGGCATCATGTTTTACCTTTCCATGCTCAGTTGCATGGTACATGAGCATTATCAGATTTAGATTACCATCCATCCCCAGCTGTTTCTTTTCACACTGGCCCCCACATCCCCCCAACTATCAACTTCACTGCCACCAACCATCCCATTCCTTTCTGTTCTTTCCCTTAACTAGGAAGCAGAGAAACAGTAAGGGACAGTGTTTTCAGCGATGTGTTGGCTTATCGTCATGGCTCAATCGCTCTATCCTAACGACATGGTGAAAAGATTGTATCCAGAGCGTGTTTTAGCCTGTTCTTTACATTTTACGAGACATGAGAGGAGAATGCACGTTACCTGTCCATCCAGTCATAGAAAATAAGTTTCAAAGTATGAATCCTCATGATTGTTTATATTAATGTGTCCATAGCCCTCATAATCAAATAGTGCATCCCTTTTGTCAAGCAAAGACAACAAAAGTTATGTTTCTTAAATGCTTAAGGAAAAGTCCTTATTTTCCCCTTTAATAACCTATATGTACTGTGCATTATATAGTCTGTTGTTAATGGTCAACTGAGGAGTAGAGAGCATCCAGTTTGGTGACCTTAGGACTGCATCTCTCTCTTTGCAGATGATGTAGTCCTTATAGACTCAAAGTATCAGACTCCCTCCTTCTTCCCTCAAGCATGAAGCTTGCATACTTGTTAAGTATTAGTTATTGAGTAATCTACATACTCAGCTCTGATTGGACACTTACTTTCTTTTGTTGCTGCTATTCTAGCGCACAACGTTCATTCCCCAAGCTAGGTATTTCCATGCATTGCTTTTCTTGCACAACGTTCATTCCCCAAGCTAGGTATTTCCATGCATTGCTTTTCTTACACAAGTCCCACTAGCTTGTCATCTATTTAATATGGAAAATCCGTTAAGCTCTGCTATTAGCTTTTCCTCTATTTTGTTGGAAGTACGTTTACATAGTTGAGTTTGGGGAGGAAACAACCATCCTTTATTTCTTGAAGGATCCAGGGTTGTCGCTTCAGTGACTTAGAGGGCATTTGCACCTGTACCACTTTCTTACAAGCCACCTTTAAGATGTAACAAATTACTTCATGAATGGTTAATAGATTATGTAGCAGTGCTTGATATAATGATGATTAGTATTTACGGTATGATGTATACAGTTTCTCTTACACTGTTGGGCATCGATGTGTCAATGTTCTCGTGCAATCTAGCAAGTGACCGTAATCCTATATAAGTGTGTTAAATACAATGATGATTGGATGTGTCAACATGTCCTCCAGTTAAACAAAGATAAAATAGAAATGTTTCAGAATTAATAAAAGTCAGTGTTAAGTCACCTTTAATTCCTAATCTTGGTGTAGTTGTTGACTCAACTACATTTTAACATCCAGATTAAGACAATTAATAACATCAGCATACTGTCATCTTTAAATGGAGAAAGAATGAAAGGACTTATATCTCAGAAAGACTTAGAAAAACATCCCCCGTGATTTTATCTTAAGTAGGTTTGACAACTGTAATGATCTCTTGTCATAATAAAGAGGGAGCTAAGCATGAAAGTGAAGCTCTGGATTGACCAGTTAATACACAGTCTTTCCAAAACAAGTTTTCTTTGCAGGGTGTTAGGGAGGAAGAAGCGTTAGTGCACACAGAGGACCATCGTAGTAGAACTGCTGCTCCTTCACACCGAACAGAGTCAGTTGAGATGTTTTGGATTTCTGACTAGGAGTGCCCCTTGACTTAATCTCGCGTTGCCAGACCTTCCTCCACAGCGCTGTGAAGGAGGGTCTGGCTAGTCTACACAGCATTCCGGGATGGAAGAAAAACGTGCTCTGGTTTATTGGCATTTCTTTAAACCATTCACAATCGTCTTGGGTGGCCTCTGCAAAATAGCCTTGGGAAGGAACTTCTTTTAGTGGAACTAAGTATGTTCAAAGGTTGTCTTAGTCGTGCAACAGAAAACTCAGATTCGATAGTTTAGCTAGCTGTCTGGATTTACCCTGCAGAGATCTGAGGAGCAGTTAACCATAGTCCTCATAAATCAACTGGAGTTTAGAATGGTAACGCAAAGAAAGCGGAAGGTGACAGACATCCGGCCGCTAAGAGGGACATCCGGCAAAATTTCTGGCAGCACCTGAACAATCCTGGAAATGAAACATTGTTGATATAGACTACCCATGACTCTTCTCTGTGGAAATACTTCAGGCATGTCCAACTGTGAGGAGAACTTGGGGTAGGCCCAAACCATAGAGGGATTATCCATCTGGCCTTGTATTACCTTGGAATACTCGCAGTAGAAGCTGGAGAAGTAGCTAGGTCGAGGTGTTGATGGTACTTTTTCTCAGCTTGCTACATGCACCTTAGACCCAGATAAGCAGCAGAAAATAGATTGGCTGTTCAATACAAATATTCAACAATGTGTTCCTTTTGTTTCCCAGGTATTCAATATCAAGCCAGATTTTTTTAACAGGGTTCGGCAGGACGTTCAGGGTGACAAAGATGTTCATGAAATAAAGAAAACAAGCCAAGTTACCCTTCCGAGCTAATGCATGCTAACTACTGTAGCCAAAGGTAATACAATAAAAACATGGAGGCTCCATAATCTAAATCAGTGTGAACAAAGAAGGCCAACACACTTTATACCCTTCACAATTAAAGCCCAACGTAAATTCACTAAAAGCATTTCGCAAAGATGCAACCCAATAAAATAGCTTACACTATGCTAATAAATGTTTTTGGAGACTGGAAATCAAACAAAAGCCAGTAAGTTGCTGTGAGTTGTAAGCTCACCACTTCTAAGCTGAAGGCAGAAGGTAACGTTATCTTGGAGCCTGACCGTTCAAGACCTCTCTTTCTCAGGGCAGCTACCTCCATCTCACCCTGGTGCCAGTTCCACAGCTGCCTGTTCCCGTCGCTGACATCTTCACCGTCCGTGTGGACTCAACTTGAAGAATCTCAGTCCACTGAGGCGTCGCTGACTGATGATTCGAATATTCTACTTTCAGGGAGCAGCCCTAGTACATTGACTCGTCATTGAGGGCTCAAGCTATATAAGAAGAAATAAGTAAAGTTTTCTAGTCTTAACGATTACTCAAAGCGGTTTTACATAGTACAGGCACCATTCACACAAATTTGGGCTGCTATACAAGGTGCAACCTGCTTATCAGATACATTTACACATTTACACACCGATGGTGCAGCATCGGGAGCAATTTGGGGTTCAGTGTGTTGCCCAAGGACACTTCGAAGTAACAACAATACATGAATATTGAAACGGAATGGAACATGTGTGCTTAATAGCAGTGAAGTTATTGGATATTACCTTATGGTGAGGGTTGTTGAAATGCCTTTAACCTCCAGATGCAGCATTGCAACTGCTCAGTGTTAAGTATTTGTGCACTGCAGTTTTACTGCATGACGCCCAGGTATGAATGCATGCATATCATTGTATCAATGTGAATTAAGCAGGATGCTGTTGTAAAGCACCATGCTTGCTCAGCAAGTTCTTACATTTAGATTTGTATTAGATTAAATCAGGAATATTTGGATCAGCGTTGTAAAACGTTTATTGCATGCATCACATCATCCAAAAACGACCCAGTAAGAATGTTGAGTATATCCAGAAAACCATAAAGGTTTGGGTTACTGTAAAAAGGGAAAGAGAAATAAACCACTCACCCCTTCCTCCATACGCATTTTAGAATTATTGTTTATCAAAACTTGATCTCAGCTAGATGGAAAACCTATCCGATTATTCATGAGGCAATCTCTGCAAGTATCATTAGCACGTCATCACGATATGTCTCCCCTCTTGGGGCTATCATTACGGCTAATCAGATTAGTATCACTATGTCATTACCTCAGAGTACCTGTGCATCATTTTACTCGATGAAATGCTCTATGAAACTCCCAACACATGGAACATCTTACCATTCAGAGGCCCATAGCAAAGACAGTGGAATATGCTTATACTTAGCAGGCGCAATAGTGGTATTACCTCATGTTGGCTTTCTCACACGCAAACAAAACACTCTACAAATGCACAGTCTCTCACACAGACACAAACATACTGTACATATAGACATTTTAACTGTTCTTTTTCATTAATATTTGGATATATTTTTTTTCTGAAATAAGGTTTATTTAAACCATTGATTTATCATTAGTTTGAGTTGTTTTATTTACTCCTCCAGTAAAATGCTATTTATTTTTAATTTGACTGTTGCAAAAGACTTAATGAAACTGATGGAAAGACGCAAATATAGGGTGGTTATGAAGTGTGACGAGAAACTCCATGCTTAAAATAATTTGTGACATTTGATTAGTTCCAATGCGGCTTGATTGATTGTGGCCATGGTCCTGAATGCACGGAAAAAGACAAAGTAAAACTGGTTGACGGTTTTCTTGTTATTTCTACTATAATTGCACGGGGGAAATACATTTATTCCTATTTTTCATGCCCTTTGCATCAGTCAAGCAGCCAACTCCTCAACCATTGCTGCAATTTAAAAAGAAGAAATCATCCCGAAAGAAATCCAGAACCCACAGAAACATGACCTAGGAATACTAAAAACACAACAAAGTAATTTTGTAGAAAAAGGCATTTTTATGTTGACTGTCAAAGGCAGAGAGAAGTGTGTCAGCACTTTTTGTTAGAGTGGCTCATCACATCTTGTTGTGGCTTGCCAACATTGCAGCGCCTGAGGTGCTATGAGCCTGTCACGAGAGGAGCAGATAGTGGCTCACATGTGTAACTGGATCTGCATGGCACAGAGTCTGCAAGTACTGCTGCTGGGTAAAAACATGCATCTGCAACGGCATGTTTGTTAAGAATGAGAAAAGAATGCCTTTTTTTCTTCACTAATGGACATGTATCAATCAAAGACAGGTTCAACAGGTGAACTCAAAGTATAAAATACCACGAAAAAGACTCTACCTGTTAATTATGATAAATGTAGCATTCAAAGTTGTTGTGTACACTTTTTGACTTTTTATAGATACAGCTGTGCTTCTTTGGATCAACAACCAAATATATGTCAATATCTGGTAAAATATTATGACAAGACTTAAGATTTGTAGACTAGAGCTCTGCATCTACTTAAGTATAGCACGTAGAAACATCTGTTTCATATAAAAAAACTGTAAAGAATAATTTGTTGTATTTTCAAGACTGGTTTAAATATTGCATTGAGTGCAAACTCATGAATGTTATTCCTTATATAAATGTGCAGAAAAGAAATAAAAATCACTACTTTTGTTGACCGTGCTGGTTGAGAAATGCTGCAAGTTTGCAACGTTACAGGACACAGCTGCTGTATATCTTGCAGCAAGCTTCCCCACACCAGACAATTGTTTAACGGTGCGTTGCTGCGGTCTTCATCGACTCATAAAGTTGGGAAAAACATATGACAACATTTGTGTCTAGGTGGTCATCGTTCACCGGTAAATATATCATATTAACTGGACCAATAAAAAAAATGCTACTGCAAAAGATAAATAATGGAAGACAGACCAGTAGCAGCAGCCTGGATATGATTGACGACATTAGTTTACTGGGAAAGAATCAGCAAAGATAAATAGATCATTCTCTAAACACAAAATGTGCAAAAATAATCAACATGAATACATTTTGTATTGCTTTTTATTGCTCAATTAAAATGATGACAGAAAGTACAAAAAACATTAACAGTTGAAGAAAACTGATTAACCTGCACCTCCCAACCACACACACACATGTCCATGAACTATTTTGCAAAGGCACCATTATTGCATTGGTTTAAAGAAATACAAACAGGACAGAATGTTTATTGCACTTGATGCAGTTTTGCTTAGTTGATGAAATCTATGTACTCACATGATTCTTACATTTTCGGGTGGTATCTTCATGATTGAATGCAGTTATTGTAATTCGCTTTGGATAAAAGCTTCAGCTAAATGTATGTAATGTAATCTCAATAAACTATTTCAAATTCAAACTGGTTTACATTATTGGAGAAAATTATTTTTTTATAAATCACATTTAATCAGATACAATTGTGAACACCTTTAAGCACCTTGAACTCAAAGTCTGCTGGTCTATTTTCCCTCTGAGGAAAAGGTTAATGTTTCTGATAAAGCAGCACCTACAGTCTAACTGCTGATCTATGGTCTCCTCTAGACCACAGAAACAGATGTTGTACAGGTCGCCCCGCTCTGAATGGGACCTATTGTTGGGAATTAAAACGGAGCAAGTGTCCACGCAAGGTCGAGGGTCGGGTTAGGCAAAAGCCACCAAGTTCCACAAGTCTTGACCTTTTAATTGAGTGCAATGTGATACAATGCATGGGTCAGCAGTGCTGAAAGCAGGCCCACATGTTGACGAAGACCCTCTGACCCCCACTGTCCCAACCAAGCACCAGCCATGAGGTGTGGCTATAACAAACCCTTGAGGCTTGTGGGTAATTAGGGGACCCAATCAAGCAAGCCCAGGGCCTGGCCTGGAATGCTCATATTAGTCATGTTGATGTGTTAATTACTTTCATTATAAGGCTTGTATGTTTTGCATCTCCAGACAGATATTTTAAAGTTATTTATGGCCCGAAATGGCTCTTTTGATAGTAAAGGTTGCTGACTCCTGTACTATAGTATGACTTTTTTCAGCATTCAATACTATGACTTTTGTATCACTTTTTTGAGCATTCTATTTCATGACTCGATATTATGACTTTTTCAACATTCTATATTATCACTATGAGTATGAAAATTGTACTACTACAACTACTACTACTATATCACTTTTTTAGACTATGACGGTTTTTGACACACTATACTATGAATTCTTTCACTTTTTTCAAAATACTATACATACATAGTATATATATATATATATATATATATATATGATTCAAACCCCAGTCTGGGAGGAGCCTTTTTGTGTGGAGTTTGCATGTGCTCCAATACTTTCTTTGAAATAACATACTATTACTTTTGTATCACCTTTTTTGACATACTATACAATTATACTATACAAACTTTTTTCGAAATACTATACTATGACTTTTTATCACTTTTTTTCAGTATACTATGCTATGACTGTTTTGAAGATTTTCTTTTACATACTATACCATGACTTTATTATCATTTTTTTATATACTAAATTTATATAATGACTTTTTTCAAGATGCTATACTATGACTTTTTTCGATGTTTCAGCTAGCATTTCTCTCTGAACCGTCGTCGCTCGCCTGATCCACCTCCATCTCGTTCTCAATCTCCTACAGAAAGACTTGGCGCGTGGTAGGCAGGTTAGATGCTGATCATTCGTCATTATAGTGCAGGGGTCATCAACAGAGTAGGACCCAAGTAGGTAGAGTCTGACAAGGTTCAATCCCCAGTCTGAGCAATTCCTTTTTTGTGTGGAATTTGCATGTTTCCATTTTTTTTTTACATACTATACCATGACTTTATTTTAAATTTTTTATATACTATATGATGACTTTTTTCAACATGCTATACTATGATTTTGTATCACTTTTTTCGACATACTATACTATGACTTTTTTTTGACATGCTATACTATGACTTTTTATCACTTCTTTTGACATGCAATACTATGACTTTTTCATCACTTTTTCATCACTTTTTTCAACATGCAATACTATGACTTTTTAATCACTTTTTTCGACATACTATACTATGACTTTTTATTACTTTTTACAACATACTATACTATAACTTTTACTGACATGCTATCCTATTACTTTTTTTTAATCAATTTTTTTAGCAAACTATGCTATGACTTTTTGACATGCTATACTATGACTTTTTATCACTTTTATCGACATACTATGAGCCCATGTTCGACATGCTATACTATATGTTTTTCCACGTAGTATACTGTGGCTATTTTTGAAATACTATACTATGACTTTTCGACATGCTATACTTTGACTTATTTAACACTTTTTTTGAAATGCTATACTATGACTTTTTTCGACATAGTAGACCTTAACTTTTTATCACTTTTTTCGACATGCTACACTATGACATTTTCATCCCTTTTTCATCCGTTATTTGCTACTGTGGTAGCCCAATGGTTAGCACAGCTGCATAAAATAAGCAGAGTCTGACAAGGTTCAATACTATGACTGTTTTCAACATACTATAATATGGCTTTTTTTTCACTATTTTCAATATGTTATACTATGACTTTTTGACATGCTATACTATGACTTTTTTTATCACGTTTTCAACATACTATGCTACCACATTAGCAAATAATAGATGTTGGAAAAAGTCATAGTATAGCATTTTAAAAAAGTGTTAAATAAGTCAAAGTATAGTACACCAATGTCAATTTTCGACATACTATACTATTACTTTTTGTCACTTTATTTCGACATACTATACTATGACTTTTCATCACTTGTTTCGACATACTATTCTATGACTTTTTTCGACATGCTATACTATAAGATTTTCCATATAGTACTGTGGCTATTTTTGAAATACTATACTATGACTTTTTTCGACATGCTATACTATAAGGTTTTCCACATAGTATACTGTGGCTATTTTTGAAATACTATACTATGACTTTTTTCAACATGCTATACTATGACTTTTCGACATGCTATACTTTGACTTATTTAACACTTTTTTTGAAATACTATAGACCCTTTGCAAACACGTGACCACGACCATGTGACCACGCCATGACGGACGGCGGAAGCACAGGCTAAACAGTAGTAGACGAGCGGAAAGTTTCATAGTTTCAATCAGTTTGAAATACATAACACTATATTTAGTGTTATGTATTTCAAACTGTATTTATGGCTTTATGGCTTCTTCTATTGAACAACAAGTTGTTCTGCCGTTATCGGTCGAGGTAGGGCATCTGGTAGGTGCTCACAAAGAGCAGTTTCTGGAGAAGTTGGAGATAGCAGGATTGGATACCGACCCTTAATTCTTTCTCCCTCTGTTTTCACGGACCTGATTAAATCACCAAGTCTACACGACTTCAGTCCACACGGTCTGTAACACTATGTGGTAAACGGGGTAACCCCATATGCTGGTGCTGATCTCAAAGCTTTTAAAAGTTTGGATGCTTACCAGTTCTTTGTAGCTGGCTGGGTTACAGGTACACGATGCTACGCTAACGGCGGGGGGAGGTACCTCATAATGGTAAATATAAGACATCAATTTAGGGTTTATTTTGTATTAACATCTATTCTTTACTTAAGTAAAGATTGATATAACATGTAGCCCATGTTTTTAGAGGACATGGTCGGTCGTGGCTACCCACATACTGTTGTTCACTGGTTGTGCCAATGCAACTTCCTAGCTAATGGATGCCTGAACACATCCCAGCTCTGGGAAGTGCAGTCATTAATTATCTAACACACGTTAATCCATGCAGTAAATCACGGAGTGTATATGATCAGTATTAACCACACATAATTGTAACATCTAGCCATCTTCTTATTTGTGATTAAATTCGCTGTGTAGCTTATGTTTAGATTTGACTGGTGGATATTACGACGTGATGGGCAGCAGCTAGTGAGCAGTCCAAAGCTAGCTGCTGCGAGCTTGTCAGCTAGCCAGGGTAGGAGCTCCGCAGACCCGCAATTAACTCGTTTTTTTGGCCTTTTTGAAGCTGTTTTCCGTGCAATGTCATCTTTAATTTAACCAATATTTTTTGTATCTGTTAAGTTAAATGATCAAGGGAACGGCTTTCTTTTTTGGATATGTAGCTAGGTCAGTGAATAACCGATGTTAGCTAGTTATGTGGGTTATCATCGGGATGGATACATCCATGGGTTGGACCTGTTAGCAGGACAGCTGGCACGGCATCTAGCTGGTTGAGGATAATTTTATTTATCACTCATTTAAAACAGAAAGGCAATACATACACATGCTTGTGTTGGTGAGGATTACTCTGCAGATTGTGAATGTGAGAACACAAACACGAACGAAAACGTACGAGTTTAGCTTGCTGTCCATCTACAGCATAGCTCTTCCGCCGTCCATCATGGCGTTAATAATTTGCACGAGTGGAGCGTGACGTCACGTGCAAAGGGTCTATAATATGACTTTTTTCGACATGCTATACTATGATCTTTTTCCACATAGTAGACCTTAACTTTTTATCACTTTTTTCGACATGCTACACTATGACATTTTCATCCCTTTTTCATCCGTTGCACAGCTGCATAAAGTAGGCGGAGTCTGACAAGGTTCAATCCCCAGTCTGGGCAATACTTTTTCAGGTGGAGTTTCCATCTTTCTTTGACATACTATGACTTTTGTATCAATTGTTTATATACTGTGTAATGACTTTTTTCGACATGCTATACTGTGACTTTTTTCGACATAATATAGTATGGCTTTTTTTTCACTTATTTTGACATGCTATACTGTGACTTTTCAACATGCTATACTATGACTTTGTATCACCTTTTTCGACATACTATACTATTGCTATTCTTGACATACTATACTATGACTTTTTTCGACATGCTATACTATGACTTTTTACCACCTTTTTCGATATACTTTTTTAATCACTTTTTTTGACATGCAATACTATGGGTATTTTCGACATACTATACTATGACTTTTTGTATCACTTTTTTCAACATACTATATTATGACTTTTTATAATTTTTTCGACATACTATACTATGGCTATTTTCTACATACTATATTATTACTTTCTTCAACATGCTAAACTATGACTTTTATCGACATACTATACTGTCGCCATTTTTGACATACTACACTATGGCTTTTTGTCACTTTTTTCGACATACTATGCTATGACTTTTCATCACTTGTTTCGACATACTATACTATGACTTTTTTCAACATAATATTTTATGACTTTTTCGACATACTATACTTTGATTTTTCGACATGCTATCTGACTTTTTTTAATCACTGTTTTCGACATACTATACTACTAATGAATGAATGAATGAATGAAGAAGAAATGAATGAATGAATGAATGAAGACATTTATTTCAGACATAAAAAATAAACCAAACAAAACATCAAAGAAATGTACAAATATGTTAAATAAGCAAAACATGTTATACTATGACTTTTTATCACTTTTATCAACATAATATACTATGGCTGTTTTTAACATGCTGTACTATGACTTTTTATCACTTTTTTGACATACTATACTATGACTTTTCGATATTCTATACTATGACTTTTTTCGACATACTATACTATGGCTATTTTCTACATTATGACTTTTGGACATGCTAGACTTTTCATCACTTTTATCGACATACTATACTGTCCCCATTTTCGACATACTAAACTATTTATTTTTGTCACTTTTTTTCAACATACCATATGACTTTTCTACATGCCATACTATGACTTTTCGACATACTATACTTTGATTTTTCAACATGCTATCTGACTTTTTTAATCATTGTTTTCAACGTGTTATACTATCACTTTTTTCAACATAGTATACTATGACATTTTATCACTTTTTTCGACATGCTATAATATGACTTGTTTTTACTTGTAGCGACATACTATACTGTGGGCATTATTGACATGCTAGACATTACTTTTTTATTACTTTCATCGACATACTATACTATGGCTATTTTCAAAATACTATACTATGACTTTTTTATCACTTTTTTCAACATACTATTCGATGACTTTACGACATGCTATACTATGACTTTTTTATCACTTTTTTCAACACATTATGCTATGACTGTTTTCAAGATATGGTATTTGCTGCTGTCGTAGCCCAGTGGTTAGCACAACTACAGAAAGCAGGCAGAGTCTGACAAGGTTCAATCCCCAGTCTGGGCAATTTTCGTCATGTTTTTCGACATGCTATACTATGATTTTTTTTATCACTTTTTTCGTCACACTATACCATGACTTTTTCGACATATTATACTATGACGTTTTTTAAATATATACTGACTCTTTTTTCAACATTCTATACTGACTATTTTGACACAATACTCTACGACTTTTTTTATCACTCTTTTCAATGTATATTATACTATGACTTTTTTCCATACATTATATTATGACTATGACTATATTAAGACTATCACCTTTTTCGACATACTCTACTATGACTTATTTCCGTTTATTATGTTATTTAGGTTTATTAAATACTTTACCAGGTTAAAGCACCATCCTTCGATACGATATGTCCATATATCGTTTCATTGCTGTACCAGAAACTGAAAAACAGTCATCCTGTCTCTCATTATGGTCTTTGGTTTTCAAATTGTTTTCGTTTTACTCATGTGGCCGTTCGATTGCATTGTCAAGGGAATAGACTGGTACATTCATTGAGGTCTACTACCACTGTTACAAACAAGGAGACATGTGGAATTGTGCATCATTTCATAATGGATCTGGTGTGGTTTCTGACCATACCTAATAATATTTCTTTAGAGACGTCTATTTGGCTTCCACCATATTAAAATTGCTGTAATGTTTGAATTAGAGTATTGGCCCCACACACAATTACTTTGGTAGTTTGGTTGAGTGTTCTAAACTCTCATATCATGCAATCATTAAGGTGGAATGATACTTACCACTAATTAGGGACTCAGAGATGACGTATGATACATTTTTGGCGTCTTGTGACAAATCTATTGCATCATTTTTTAAGCTGAAGTAGAGCAGATGCACTGTGGAGCGTCCAAAATAGCCCCACCACACTGGAGGTTTTTCTGACTTAATAATGTCAACACCAGAGCCTTCACAAAACCAGATGGAGCCACTTTATTTGTTGGACTGATTGCGCCTACTCAAGTTTATCTCCAGCCGTTCACATAGCAGCAAAGAAGAGATGTCTGGTCCAGTCAGCGTTGTAATTTATGAAGCGCTTTCAAAAGCAGGGTTGCCACAACGTTCTGTGTAACAAAGCACATAAATGCATGATAACAATATCAGACAACACTGCATAAATCTTAACATATGAGGCCACTTCTCTGTCTCTCTCTCTCACACCCCCCCCCATCCCCTTCTCTCTCTCTCTCTCTCTCTCTCTCTCTCTCTCTCTCTCTCTCTCTCTGAGTGGAAACACATGAAAGAAGGATTATTAAGGTGCATAAAGCTCAGGGAGGGACTGACATGTTTCACCAAGAATGACAGTTGGGATCATTTGAACCTGCAGTATATATATATATATATATATATATATATATATATATATTTTTTTTTTTCTTTTTTTTTTCATTTCCTTTTCAGAAGTTTTTGAAATGTTACTCAAGTGAGGTACTTGTACTTTTCTTATTGGAGTATTTGTATTTTATGTGACTGTATACTCCACTACATTTATCTGACAGCTGTAGTTACTTTTTAAAATTAAGATGGCACATTAAGGAGCGGCCTCTAGCTCACTCAGTAAGAGCGTTAGCCCCATGTTGGCACGGTTGCAGTCCGAATGCCCTATCTTGCAATGTTAACGAAAG